>SWKU01000014.1:642240-896173 GCA_011058905.1 Curvularia kusanoi | reverse complement strand
TGTACGTGGTTGTGCAGCCTCATTATTACGGGTACCTATTAGGTGGGTTCGGCGCATTACGCGAATCCGCGCATTACGCGCACGGACACGGTACCTGTGGCTTCCGCCGAGTGAACATGACTTCGAGCATCAACACCATCCAACACACGCCCGCCACCAACGACCCCAACGCCCCTCACCTCCCCTCCCTATACATCCCCGCACCCGAGTCAATAATCACACGCACACACCAACGATGCCCGCCACGACAGCAGAGACGCTGTCCCTCGTGACCCGCACAGTGTCGGTTGCGCCGCTCGTGCTTCTTTCCGCAGCAGATCACTACGGCCGCCAGGCAAAGGGGACGCGGAAACGTGTTGTCGGTGTGCTTCTGGGACAGAACGATGGTAACAACGTCAGGGTGTCCAACAGCTTTGCAGGTGTGTAGATGGCCGACAGCCTGTTCGCCGCTGAGCTTCGCAGCGGGGGCGGGGGTTTGAATAGACTACGAGAATCCAGTGACGCTGACGGAATGGCCAGTACCGTTTGAGGAAGATGAGAAGGACCCTTCGGTGTGGTTCCTGGACCACAACTACGTCGAGTCGATGAACGACATGTTCAAGAAGATCAACGCACGCGAGAAGCTCATCGGCTGGTATCACACAGGCCCCAAGCTGCGCGCGTCGGATCTCGAGGTCAACGAGCTGTTCAAGCGCTACACACCAAACCCTCTGCTCGTCATCATCGACGTTCAGCCAAAGGAGGTCGGCGTCCCGACAGACGCCTACTTCGCCGTCGAGGAGATTAAGGATGTGAGTTGACGAGCTGTTTCAAAGTGACACCGCAATGCTGACAAGCGACAGGACGGCACAACAACCTCCAAGACATTCGTCCATACACCCTCGATAATCGAAGCCGAAGAAGCAGAGGAGATCGGCGTCGAGCACCTCCTCCGTGACATTCGCGACGTCGCTGTTGGCACACTCTCCACTCGCATCACATCACAACTGCAGTCGCTGCAAGGCCTGCATCTGCGCCTGCGCGATATCGGGCAGTACCTGCAGAAAGTGCTGGACGAGGACCTGCCTGTGAACCACGCGATCCTGGGCAACCTGCAGGACGTCTTCAACCTGCTCCCCAACCTATCCACACCAAAGGCCGCCCCAGTCGGGGGCGCCACAAACGGAGTTGGCGCTGCAGCAGGCGCAGCCGGCGCAATCGACAACGGCGAGCTCGCGCGCGCAATGAGCATCAAGACAAACGACCAGCTCATGGCCATCTACCTGTCCAGTCTGATCCGCGCCATCACGGCGTTCCACGACCTCATCGAGAACAAGATCCAGAACAAGCAGCAGGCCGAAGACAAGGAGGCGAAGAAGGACGAGGCCAAGGACGGCGAGAAGACCGACCCCGCAGCTGCTAAGGAAGGCGAGCAGAAGGAGGCGGATAAGAGCAAAGAGAAGCCCAAGGACGAGAAGAAGAAGCCTTGAAGAAAGAGAGTCTGACCCACGCGACTAGGTGGATGTAGCACGAGATAGGTCCCCAGTGCAGGGGCTTGGTTGAAGGGGGGCGATATGTAGAAATACGACGCTGGCTTGGCCTGCATATGAAAGATAGACAGAACCCCCAAGAAAGACGATAATGCATCACGTCAAATGACCACCTCTGGCCTTCTTTCGTTATGAGATCTTGCTTTACTCGAGTGAGCTATACATATACATAAAGCGTGTCGTGCTGACGTGCAAGACCACCTCTAAAGCGACTCAAACGTACCTTTGTTGTTTACCTAGTACACACGGCAGATATAGCTACTTAGCTGTTCATCGTCATGGAGCTGCGTAGTAGCAGGGAGGTAAGTCGGCGGTGTAGTACCGACACGCAAGGCAAGGCAAAGCATCGTAAGTCTCTCCTGGAGATTGGTTGACAACGCTTGCTTTTGTTGTGTCTAGTTGTTTGGCTGTGAGGCCGGGTATCATATCTTGGTTCCATCTCCATCTCCATCTCCATTCCTTTTGTCCCGTGTCCATGTCTCCACCCATGTCCCCATCCCCGTTCCCATCCCCATCCCCATCCTTCCCACACATCTCCCCTCACACCACGCCCGCCCATCTCCACCCTCCCCTCATGCGTCAAAGCGTGCACTCGCATACAAATAAGACACATGACGCCACACCACACCACATATCACACGACATCAAACGTCTCCCCACCCCGCTGCCCACCCCGCCGCACTCTCAACACCGACTCTCCGCTCCTCAACACAGCTTCCAAACAGCCCTGGGCAGTGCTCCGCCAGCACGCAGGCGAGCAGGTGCTTGCACACGGGGGGCATGGAGGCGCCTGCTGTCACGCCGCCGAAGTGGCAGAGCGGTGGTGGCTCTGCGTCTGCGTCTACGTGTGCCCCTGCGTATGTATCTGGTTCGGGGTGCTCTGCTACGACTCTGTCTCTGCCTCCGTCTCTGTATTTGTCTTCTTCATCAGTTGCAGTTGGATGCGGTCTTGTGTCCACAGATGGCGCGACGTATAGCGGCAGCGGGGGCTCAGGATGCAGGGCGGGAAACGCGGCGAAAGCGAAGGCGGGACATGTGCAGTTCCAGGCGCGCAGGCGGACTTCGTACGAGGTGGTGGAGTCGTAGGAAGCGCTGAAGCGCGAGGCGCGGTGTTGTGCTGAGCGGACGTAGTGGACTGTGTCGGTGGTGCTGTGGGATGGTTCGGGCACGATGGTTTCGCTCAGAGAGGTGGGTGCGTCGGACGTGTGCACGTCGCTAGTGGATGTTGTGGTGGCATTGGAGGTGTTGGCGTCTTCGTTGCCGATGTGGAAGCGGGAAATGAGGCGACGGTCGAGGACGTCTAGGGCAGGCAGGAATTCGTTTGGGAACAGCACTTGCAGAGAGAGGAGTTGCTTCTTCACCGGCTCGGGTGCGTCTCTCAGCGGGCTTGCCTCCGTGCCAGCGGGCGGGGCTGAGGGCAGAGAGGCAAGTAGCCGCGTCACGAAGTCGCGAGGCGAAGGCAGGGCCGACATCGATATCGACATCGACATCGCGATCTGCTAGACGATGGCATGCTTGCCGAAAGTCTGGGTCTGGCGTAAGTCGGTGAAGGAAGACGCGAAGAACAGCCGGATTAGAGTTGAGGCTAGGAGTACGGTAGCGGGGCGCGAGGGGCTCCACCTGGACACTTTGCGCGAATCCACGTGACGCGGCTTAATCCCATGGTGTCGCTATTACATCGGCCCAATCCGGTAATGCACGATGACATTGAACATGCGCGATTGTTGCTAGATACTGAGACTTGCACCTAATTATGACTCCTCGATTGCGTGATGCTAGCACAAGAGATTCGGGCCGCCAAGGACGCTGCTCCGCGCCGCTGCAATCAGCCTGCTCAGGTGAGCAATTGGCGTGTCGTCATAGTCGGATGTTTGTTTCGTCCGGAGACGTAAGGCACCGTGGAAATTGGGGCTGGAGGAATTGACCGGCTGGTCGTTTACAAATCAGGGATTTGAGTGACTGCCCACCCAGCCGACACGGATATGCTCGCAAACACAGTCAGCCTTCACCAGTCCCGACCCCGGCCCTGAGTTGCGGGGGTGGGCATCCTGCAATGAATCAATAGATATGCCGGATGCCACGGTGATACAAGGCGTCCTCTGGAACGCCGGATTGACAACATTATATCCAAGTGGAGATAACAGGGTCGCAGCTGATAATATCAATTGTCCAGTCTGGACAGGAGATCCTGCGGTCAAGGCATCTGAGCGGTAGGCTGTACGGCCGCTGCAGGGACTCCAGAGGTGTCGCATCCCTCCACAACCCATGGAACGAATGACAGGGTCATCTGGCACCATTGGCCAATCAGCAGCGGCAACCACAACGTGCTCAAGCGCGCAGATCGCGGACGCGAGGTGTCGCGCATACCCAGGTTCGTCTTGCACAGAAGCACGGCAGCCACGGCTCAGCAGGGCCGAATGGTCGTATCGAGTTCTATTCAGAGTGAATTGCGGGTAGATTGCCCATATCGATAAGCGCAGCGCTCACGTCCAAGTTCCATGGATACTCCTCTCATTGCAGTCGCAGGATTCCAATTGAGGGGTACGGCGACAAGATGGGACAGCCGGCTACTACGTATTAGCACGCGGCGATTGGCGGCTTTGCTTAAATTTGGGACCGACAGACAGCTTCGGTAACAGCCCAATCTCGCAGAACAGGGTGGACACTGGAGAGACGAGGAGGGGTCGCTATCACTATCTTATCGCATTGTGGGGGAGGGGTAAGCATTCTCGCACACATCCATGTGGGCATCTGCGGGCTGTGCCGGGCGGCCAAAGATGATGTGCCACAGTTAGATAGACGGACAGCCGCTCGTGACCTGCTTCTTCAGGCAATTACGGGCGATGTGCGAACCGCCCCAGTCGACGTCGCAGGAGACGGCTGTGTGTTTCGCCCTTGTTCCCCAGCTAGGTCGGGCGACTATCACATGTCAGACGATGGGATGGGGGTGCGTCTCGTGGACGATCATGCTGGCAATTGGGCAATGGCATTGCTGCTGCGCAGCAGATGGGCAAATGACACTGGCATTGTGTGGCACACGGTTTCGCTGCAAGACAGGTCGACCTGGCGTTAGGCCATGAAGAGCGCTGATTGCAGCCCCGTGGCTGGCCGCGATGACCACATCCAGCCCTGATACTGGGACTGTGGTGGGAGCCGTATCACAAGACCTCCAGCCATCGGTCGAATTGAGATCAGAGGGTCGCGCAGCCTGGCGGCAACTTCGGCCAGCACCGCTGCGGGACTACCTACGGTGTGCGAGAACTCTGCAAAGGAAGCTCTCACTAGACCGCCACTGGCCACAGTCGGCAGGTGGAGAGGAAGCACTTGGGCTGTTTGCCCCCTGGCAAATTGCGCGATGGTTTGTCAATGGCGCGAAAGACTGCATGAAGGTGAGAGAGCAACTGCTCTGGAATGTGGAGCGAGGTGGAACCAGCATCGCTGCATGGATAATCATGGAGTACCTAGCGGTCAGTCTGCTCGCAAGAACTACTCCTACACCTGTAGCGTGCGGTTCAAGCAAACGCCAGGCAAGATGAATTGCGGATGACGGAAGCGGTGACCGAGAGTCTAGAGCAGACGTGGGACGCAAATAGGGAGCATTGGTAGGCAGCCTGCCGACAGCAGGCAGTGCTGTGACACTAAACGCTCCATTCGGCGAAGGTCTGGCGCCCAATGGAAGAGAACCAAGTCTTGCAGAAAGCGCCCCAGCTGGCAAAACTCAATTGAACCCCCAAATGCAACGCGAAACGCGGTTCAAAGCAAGTGAAGCGTAGAGCTGACGTTGAGTCGTGGTTATCGATGAGCAGCTAGTTGCGTTCGCTAGGGCAGAGAAGCGCCCGAGCGCCCCCCAGGAGGGAGCGACCCAGGCATCGCAAACAGGTCCAAGCCCAACAGTGACTCAATCCTTTTCTGACAGTGACCCATTGCGCACGCTTACTAGCCCTGGTCACACACCTGCAATTGGGCATCCCTATTCGTCGCCCTTCCACGGCCGTGAATGCGAATGATGATGCCTGAACTGGACCATTGGCACGCGCGCCAACCACACACCCTCTTTGTTCGCCGCAGTGGGCGGCAGTGTCTCAAAGGACGGATGACTCTCCTTGTCGCAGCCTAGCAGCGTAGGTATGCTCTGGCTCTTATAAGTCCCCCCGCCCCGTGCGCTTCTTGGAAAGGTTCCGCTGGCCCTGCACTTTCTCGTCCTATCTCCGTCGCTGTCAGATGGTGTAAGCAGCACTTCGCCGGTCAATTGGATTCCACCGCGTTCCACGATTCACGAGCCATATCACTGCCTGCTTCGCCACCCATTGTAGCCAACGCACCCAACACCCAATTCGCCAGTTATTGCTGAACCAGACTTGGACATATTGCTCACACACACCCAACCTGCTGCCTAAATTCACCCATAAAACCACACGCCCCCCGGACCACCCAATTGCTCCAGCAAACACAAACTTGGTGTTCCCGGCCATTGAATTATGGCAAATCCCATGAATAGCTCCACGCCCACCAACCGCCTCACGGTTTCCTCACTCCTCTCCCCGCCAGAAATGGAGCGCTCCAATTCCTTTGGATCCGCAAAGCCCTCGGTGGCCCTGCAATATCACAAGGTCGACCCCGCCGCCAGCACACAATACCACCTTCCACAACTACCGATGTTCAAGATGCCAGCGTATGCATCGCCGCCAATTTCGCCGTTCGACACGCAATCCCAGAAGGAAAACATGGACAACGCCAGCGAGCAAGGCACATTGGATCCGCCACTGTTCCGCAGGGACTCGACAACAGAGGCCCTCGCCCCAGATGTTCCGTTGTTCTCGTCTCAATCGTCAACGCAGCCTTCTTCCCAGGAAGCGGCCATCACCCAGCACATGCAGTCGACTGATTACGCACAGCTCAAGAGTAAGCCCGCTGAAGAGGACTACAAACTCGTCGCTCAGTTTCAAGCTACGGTGTTCACCCAGGCGCTCAAGAGCCCAGCATCGTACAACCAATGGCGTGCGCAGGAGCGCAAGTACGAAGATGTGTACAGCAGGCCAGCCGTTCGTGACGGCGGCGTTCAGAAGCGACCGTCACCAAAGAAGCTTGCTCCTGCACCGGCTCCAAGATCCCGCCAGCCAAAGATGGCCTTGCCAAAAGCCGTCGCTCGTCCTGCGCGTGAACCCAAGCCTAAACGCACACCCAAGGCCCGTGTTCTCGACTCATTTGAGGAGCACATTGGAAGCATCTCGCCGAAGGCTGCGCGTCCTGCAACTACACGCGATGATCTCGACTACAACGCCATTACTGACTATTCGCCACCACTTTCGACACTGATTGGCAACGAGAAGAAGTTGAAGGCGGAGTGGAAGGGCAACAAGCTTGACCTTTCCATCGATCCCGATCGCCATCTCCTGCACGAGGCTGAGCTCGAGCTTGCTTCCACACTCCGCCTCAGCTGCGCCACGTATCTCTGCAGCAAGCGACGTGTCTTCCAAGCGCGCATCAATGCATTGAGAATCGGCAAAGAGTTCCGCAGGACTGACGCCCAGCAAGCTTGCAAGATTGACGTCAACAAGGCCAGCAAGCTCTGGCAGGCGTACGACAAAGTTGGTTGGTTTGATGCCGACTACTTCCGCGAGTACGTCTAACTGCAGCTACTGGACCTCTGCATATTTGCCAGATTCTTCCCTTTTACGTTCTCTGTCTAAGGTCATTCTTACGCAGCAGACTGCTATTTGTTCTTTCACGATTCACGATCTGCATATGGAGTTTGGGGTTGCATGATATTCACGTTCGGCTGATCGCAACGGCTATTGCATCACGGAGTCGACCTTACTTGTCCTCCTTCTCATGACGGCGTTCTTTGCTTTCCCGGTATGGTACGACAACGACATGTTGATTTGGTTTTACCGGCTTCGGCGTTCTTCGATATCTCCCATCATTTTTCCTTTGTTTGCATCATGCGATACCCCCCTCCACAACATCATGTTGTAGTCCGCCTGTGGACCCTGATCTGTCACTAGATAGCTTCTAGAATAGCAATGCTTTTTCATAACAATCATATTGCGCATGCTTGCATTGAATGTCTACTGCCTCGCTGTGAACGCAGTGAGACGGCATGGTGCCAACGCAACACAGATTTAATCTGGAGGATGTCGGGAACCCTAGACCCTATCACAGCGCGCAGGGCGACGAGCGTTGGCGGTGGGTCTCGGTGGTGAGCGGCCTGCGGGGAGTTGGCTGTGGCTAATTAAAGATTGGATGGCTCTGGCTCGGCGAAGGCGCATTTGGAACTCCGGCCGCCGCGTCCGCGTCCGCGTCGACAAGCAACGTCGTCAGCGCCTTGCAACTCGACAGCGACTTCTGCACCCACGCCCGTCGCTGCGGAACAGCGCGGATTGCCCAGTATGTCGCAAACACAACAAATGGAGCCCACCGACTCGATATCCAGCCAGGACCCGCACCGCGAGGACACCAAGAAGACAAAGAGCAAACGACCCCCGAGTAAGCGTCCAGTTGCCGCGCGCAGAGGAGCCACACAATACTGATGGATGTGCAGACACGGCGTTTCGCCAGCAGCGACTGAAGGCATGGCAGTATGTGTGACCTGGGCGCAACGAGACGGAGGAGCAACACTGACCGCGCGGCGACAGGCCCATCTTAACCCCGAAGACGGTTCTTCCGCTTTTCTTCATTGTCGGCATTATATTCGCCCCAATCGGCGGACTCTTGCTCTATGCCAGCTCACTGGTAAGGCTAAGGCTAAGGCTCAGGCTCAGGCTCGGAGCTGTTGTCGAAAAGCGTACGTCTAACAAGCGCACCAGGTCCAGGAGCTATCGATCGACTACACCAACTGCAACACGTCCGCACCCGCCACTGAAGCCATCTTCGATGCATCGGCCCAAAGCACGCTTGCCGATATCCCCGCGGGCGATGTGTCGGCTACGTTCAAGACGGCCATGAAGTCACAGCCGCAGTGGGGCAGGGCCTGGGAAAACTACACATGGCCGTCGGGCAAGGTCCAAAACACCAGCGTGTGCATCCTCAGTTTCGAAATACCCAATGACATCCAGCCGCCGATCCTCTTCTACTACCGCCTAACCAACTTCTACCAGAACCACCGACGCTACGTTAAGAGTGTGGATATCGATCAGTTGAAAGGAACAGCTCGCACCGTCAGCCAGATCGATAACGGCGATTGTGGGCCTCTCGATTCGGTCGATGGCAAGCCATACTACCCCTGCGGTCTCATTGCCAACTCCATGTTCAACGATACCTTCACCAATTTGAACGCAACGAATCCGTCTCAGAATGAGAACAGCCCTAGTGTGTACAACATGACGACCGATGGAATCTCGTGGGCTCATGAGGGCGATCTCTACGGCAAGACAAAGTACAAGCCATCGGAAGTCGTCCCCCCGCCCAATTGGCAGGAGCAGTACGTCAATGGAAGCTACGAGGGTTTGGAGGAGCTTCCAGATCTCCACACATGGGAGGCGTTCCAGGTTTGGATGAGAACGGCCGGTCTGCCCACGTTCAGCAAGCTCGCCCAGCGCAATGACAACGATGTCTTGAGGGCGGGCACTTATCGGCTGAAGATTTACGACCGTAAGTCAGACCCCGGAGCACGTCAACCCACTATAATCCCATCTCACATGTTTCTAGGATTTCCGGTACAGGCATACAGTGGCACCAAGTCAATTTTGATCTCCACGCGCACCGTTATGGGTGGCAAGAATCCGTTCTTGGGCATCGCGTACATTGTTGTTGGCGGACTTTGCATCCTGCTTGGTGCTGTGTTCCTTGCCACTCACCTTATCAAGCCGAGGTCAGTCGCTCCGCGCGGCCACGCAAGCCGTTCTAGATTGCTGACATTCTTCCAGAAAACTCGGCGATCACACTTACCTTACCTGGAACAACGATCAGCCTAGTACAGCAACGACTACCGGGCGGGCCGGTGGAGCGTAGTAGCAGGTATTGCCACAACGTCTTTGTTGCTAGAAGGCTTAGTTTTATTGTTTCTCCTTTCTTTTTCTTCGCAATTGTATCGATCCCCGCGTCAAGCCCGGGTCTATGGTATTGTACGGATATCGCAAGGCTAAGATGGCCTGGAGTTCTGGTGTTTGAGCGGGAGACTGGGACATAGTCTGATCTGTTTGGCCAATGCATGTCATACTCGACTGATTTCTGCTTCGCGTGCACCTGACTGACATGGTTCTCCAGGAAATAAGCTTCGTGTCAACGCTGTCAAACAGCGTGGGACCAAGACAAGTCTCTTGATGCGGCCGCATTCATCCTACTAACGTGGACCGGGCAAGAATCCAGACGGATATCGAGATAAACCGACATGGACATTCTGGAACTTCAGGAATCCAGAACAAATACAACATATCAAGAGGAAGAATAAAAGCCTCCCAGCCGTCCTCGCAATGCAACCACCACAGCAGCTCTGCAACTTGTCTTTGGCGCCTTCATTCTCCTGAGCAAGCAATTGTCCCACAAGTCACTTCAGCAACTTTGCGCATTCCGTGCTACCTTCGCTACCCAACCGCTCCAATGCGCCACTTCTTCCTCCTTGCCTCGCTAGGCCTTCTAGCATCCGCTGCAGACCCTCAACCTTCAGGTGCACCTGGCGGCAAGCAGTTCGACTGCGGCACAGGCACCCAGAGCGCCGACCAGTCGTACCTGGACACCTTGAACCAGCTGCAAGATGGCAAGGGGAAGGGCAGCCTCGCAGCTCGCGCTGCCGAGCTCGCCTCCCGTGACGACCCCATCAAGGTGAACGCCGTCTTCCACATCGTCATGACGGCTGCTGCCAAAGACTCCATCACCAACGCCATGCCCCAAGCCCAACTGGACTCCTTGAACGAATCCTACAACCCGTACAACATCCAGTTCACGCTGCAAAACACCACATGGACCACCAACGATGCCTGGGCCGTTGGCAAGGGCGACGACGACGGCGCTATGAAGAAGGCACTTCGCCAGGGCAGCTACGAAACGCTCAACATCTTCTTCCAGACCGACTTGGCTGGCGGCGTGCTGGGCCGCTGCACCTTGCCCTCAGCTCTCGGGCCCAACGGCAAAGACCCGTCAACCTACTCCAATGACGGCTGCAACGTCAATGCCAACACGATGCCCAACGGCCTGATGGACGGCTTCAACAAGGGCAAGACAGCCGTGCACGAGACGGGCCACTGGCTGGGTCTGCTGCACACCTTCGAGGGCTACTCGTGCGATGGCCCCGGCGACTACATCGACGACACTCCCGTCGAGAGCACCGCCACCGACGGCTGTCCCACTGACCCCGTCAAGCAGAGCTGCCCCGCCCAGCAGAAGCCTGGAGAGTCTGACCCCATCCACAACTACATGGATTACTCCATCGACGACTGCTATACCGGCTTCACCGACCTGCAGGTCGCCCGGATGAAGAACATGTGGGGCATGTTCCGTAACGGCAACTAGCAGGCTAAAGGCTTTGAGATCAACTGGAGGAGATTGTGGTGGTTTGGGACAGGGTTGCTGAGCTTGTTCGTGTACATGTTTCTGCTTTTGTGTGATTAGACTGGATTTTTACATATTGGCTTTGTTACCGCGTTGCTTTTTTCTGGAGTTCTAGTTTTTATTTTCTTGTTTACTTGTCGTTTATACAAAAAAACCCTATTGAATAAAATGCATTCGTTATTGACCACTTTCCATCTCTCCAACTTGCATATCCACCCAGACCATAATTCCCCTCTCCCCCCACCCCAATCCCGCAAACGCTCTCCATTCCACTCCCGAATCCAGGACGTCAAGGACGCATCTCGTGTAACACTCCTAGCTCCTTTCCCTCGGATAGCATTCCGAGGCAATCGACGGACCTGCCTCGTGCCAGAATCCACTGTTTGCCTGGGCAGTACCGGTAGCTGTGGCACCAATCCTTCCCGCCCGCGCGGGCCTGTCGTGACCAGGTCAACGGCAACGGCGTCCGCGCGACCGTTGGGGGTTGCTGGCTCGATACGACGTCAAAGGGGGGTCCAACAAAGCTAAGGCCGAAAGACCCAGGTCGTCAGGAGCCCAGCCCCTGTGTAGCCTTACCGCTCGAGACACGTCTTTGTGCGACCAGCAGCCTCGCCCGCCTCGCCCGTCCAGCCCGTTGTAGGGAAAGACACTTGATCCGCCTTGCAGAGGCCCAGTCCTCCATGTCAGACACACAGCTACGACTGACGTCTTGACGACTTCGCCGCCCCGATCGGAAATTCTCGATGCAAGGCACGATCCCTCCACGCATCTGCCGATGCGCTCGCGGAACAATGTGAAATGAAGTGCCCGGGTGGCGCCGCGCGCAGTGCTTTGTTCCGGATGCGGAAAGCGCGGTCCTGCAAGCAAACCCTCGGACGGGGATTGGGGAATAATAGAGAAAAAACGGACGTGTTTGTTGACACACGTAAGTACATTGCGTTGACTGCAGTTCTGCGCCGTCAAGCTGCTGCGTCCTGGAATCGCTGTTGTCCCGTTTGTGTTTTTTGTTGTCTTGTCCGCTCAGCATACTAGCGGACGTTCAGGCTCACCAAAAACACTGACATATTACATCCTTTCGAAACTCTCGATAAACCCGCGAGAGCCAAAGTCCAAACCAACCCTTTCAACACACCCCATCCCCGCGTCTTCTCCCGCAGCAAACGCCCCCGTAGCCTCCACACCACGCACAACAAAGGAGCCCCCCTTCCCCATCTTCCCGCCCAAAGAACGCCCACACAATACCAGCATCCCCATCTCACCACTGATCCCTTCAAATCCTCACAACGAACGCCTACCCTCTCCCCAAACCCCTCTCCAAAAAAGAAAAAACCTCAAGACACCCGCTCGCTCGAGTCAACCACCCACCACCCAACCCTCGTAACAAATACTCCCAGTCCCCAGCAAAACATCCAACCAGCCAGCCACCACCCCCTCCAAAAACCGCGCACTCACACCGGCCCGCCATGCTCAACACCACCACCATCCCAGCCATCTTCCTCACGCCACCACTCCCACTACCCCCACTCCCACCATCGGCACACCACTCCCCCTCTCCCTGGGACGCACCCTCCCTCTGGCCCTTCCCTCTCCTCACCTTTACCTCGTCGAACCCAACAACATGGCACTGCGCCGCCGAATACCACGTGCTCCTTCTGCGCGCCCTGCTGATCCTCGTGCTCCTATGCACATTCGCAACGATGCTGCTTCCTTCTTTTACTGAAAGCCGCGGCGTCTCTCGCTTCTCCGCACCTCGGTGGGTGAGTGGCACAAGGAGTCACCGCACAAGGAGTCACCACACCCCACCCAGACCACCCTTCTCCTTCCTTCTACAGATAGAAGCGGAGTTGGAGAGGGTCAGGCCGGGGCTGTTGGGTGGTGGGGCTAGCATCCAGAACGAGAAGCCCAACAACACTTACAACAACGCTCACAACAAAACTCACAACACGACACGCGGCACAGAACCCAGCACTCGAGAAGTTGCCAAAGCCCCCGGGGAAACAAACCGCGCAAGCGCAAGCGCGAGCGCGAGCGTGAGGGTGGTGGAATCCAGCAACGGTCCGGACATCAAGGACTCTTGTGCTGTGATGTAGAAAGGAAGGGAGGCCAAGCTGTTGGACTGGACTGGACTGAACTGGACTGGACTGGACTGAAGCGTCTTGTGGGATGGGACGGGATGGGGTAATTGTACTGCTCATCCATGGATCGGACGTCTTCTCATCATCAGGTCACGCCAGTAGTGGCAACCACGAAGACAAAGACGCAGTTCAACCCAAGCATTATTCTTCGGATAAGTCAACCAAACCTGGATCTGACATACAAACCTCAACCATCACTTTAATCCACCACTTCATATTCTCCCTACCTAGCATCACTTCTGTACAAATCATTCTCGTTCAAAGACAATCAATAAAATAAAATAATATTTACAATGAAGTTCCCACCCCCATTTCCACGACAACCAAACCTCTCCAACATCACCACATCACCCAACAACCCCGACAAACAACCCCACCGCCGGCGTCGTCACCTGAAAGAACTCCATAACCAAGCCCCCAATAGACTTTATCTGATACGCAACCCTCTCCCCCGCAGGGCAAGGAAAGCTCATGATATCATAACGATTACCAAACTGTACAGAGCGCACAGACCCAACAACAGTCGACGCGGCAAGATCGCCTGCACTAATGTCTGCAAAACGCCCTTGCTGGGTAAGACTCGCCACGCTGATTCCACCTGGCACGCGGAGTCTCACGGGGGACATGTCGGGCCAGGGAGAGGGAGGTGGCATGTGGAATGCGAGATTGCAAGTCTTGCCTTGATCCTCGGGACGGAAGTCGAAAACGAAGACAGAGGAGAGTGTTGGTGATAGCTGGGCAATGTAGCCATTGCCAAGGACCTTAGCTGGGTTGGCCGTGTCGATGGAGACGATCAGATTCGGAGCTTCGAAAGCGCCTTGCAGGCTGAGAGTGTTGCTGGGTAATGGGTCATTGCCGACTGGAGACCCAGAAGGGGCGAGCGTGGCCGAGACTGGGTTGGCTGATGTGATCTCTGGAGCAGTGACGCCGGTTGGCTCGGTTGTCAAGAATGGGCTTTTTACTGTGGCGTTGTTAGCATGTACTCGACAAAATCCATTCAGTATCGCGTGAGATGCTCGGCCTACTCAGACCCGCCAAACTGCTCAAGTTACTCCCCACATCCACGCTACTACTGTTGCTCAGTGCCGGCAAGGACAACGTGCGCTTCGCAACAACATTAGCCCGTGCAACCCAACCTGAAGGCTCCGCAGCCCAGGCTAAAGTATGTACAGGTTGATATTTTGGAGAAGAGCATGAGCAGCCAGGCGGCGCAGTGTGGAAGAAGTAGGAGAGTACGACAGCAGCTAGAGACAGGTGTGCAAGCAAGGCAAAAGCCAAGGGCGACAGGGCAGACGAGAGAAGGAGCAGTGGGAAGGGGATCAGGGGGGAGGAGCTTACGTTGGGGCACGACAAGTCAAACAGGGGAGAAACCTGGTTGAGATCACCGCCGGGCATGATGCCGAAAGAGGGGCTGGGGTTGCCCCACTGGACGTCCTGGAGGATGTAGTAGTAGAGGTTGACGTTGTCGCGGACGAGCTTGCAGACGACGTCCTCCCAGTAGATGCGAGCGTTGTCGGCGCTGGGAACACCCTGGTTGACGGTCTCGCCGCTAACGGGCCATGCGGTCTCGGTGACCCAGACGGGCTTGCCCTTGGCAGCGGCAACGGTCTGGTTGTAGGAGTCAAAGAAGAGGTCGGGGCCGTTACCGATGCTGTTGGCGAATGAGCTCTGGAAGTAAGGGTAGGAATCCATGCCTGTAGTCACGTGGTTAGTCACTTATTCGTCTTCATAGCTCGGAGATAAATACCAATCCAGTCAAGGTTGTCAATGACAGCGCTGTTGCTGGCATTGACGTAGACCTGCCATGTGTCGACGTGGCCGAGCTTAGCGCCGGACAGAGAAGTTCCAGCAATGGCATCACGGGTCTGCTTGATGTAGTTGACAAGGGTATCAGGGTTGGCACCGGGGTTGCCACCAGCACCATCGGGCGAGACGCGGTAGAGGTCCTCAGAGCCGACGGAGATACCGTCGACCAAGTCAGTGAACGCAGTACCGTACTGAGCGATGGCAGCCTTCAGCGCAGTGATCTCGTTGTTGAAAGACTCCTGGCCGGCAGAGGCCCACAGACCGAGCAAGAGCCTGGTCTTGGTGTTGATAGCGGCCTGAATCGCCTCAATGACGGTGTTCTGGGTTCCGTGCTGGATCATGGTGTAGAGACGAGCATTGGTCCAGCCGTCAGTGCCGGGCAGGTTCTGGGCACGCCTGAATTCATATTCAAAGTCGACCTCCTTCTTCGCGGCATCGTTGTTGAACTGGGCACCGTAGTTGAAACCCTTGATGGCTGCGTTGGCAGTGGACAGAAGAGCCGCAGAGGCGATGACGAAAGATGTGAAACGCATTATGATGATAGAGAATAAGGTCTAAGGTTGATAATACAATATAGTAGGTGTGAGAGAAGGAACCTAAGAAGCAACAGAACTGGTTGTTAAAGCAAATCGAAAGATGCAAGGAATGGGTTGAGTAAATACTCGATCGGTCCATGACGATCGCCTACAGCGATGGCAAGGGTCGTGCTCAAGCTAATTGCTTATTAGGAAAGAAACACTTGTGGGTCCCTGGGGCAAGGGCTTCCGCATCTCCCGTCCTTGGGCTGCTTCGGCCAGGCCATGTGGTTGCTTCGAACAGGAACCCTGGTTCTGGAATACGCAGCAGGGAAGCGCGTTTGCGTTGTGATCGCAGACCTTGCAGCAATTCAAGCTCCCATCATTCAATCAGCCGCATCCTGACGAACGAACAAGCTCTCGAAAGCGATGAGCTTCTCTGTTTGCCCCGGCTTGGCTAGTCGTCGGCCGTTGTGGAGAATTATTTTCGTTTAGTTCTCAACGGTTCTAGAAGACGACGTCAGGTCCTCGTTCTGGCGTCGTACCTGGCGTGCTCGGTTAAAAATAGCTCATATTTCCGACAACAAGATTGACACATGGAGATCAGGTCCATAGGCAATCTATCCTGCCACATCGGTCTGCAGACGGCGCATTTGTGCTGCCATCTTGCTCGTGCTTTTTAGCAAAAGAAAGGAGAGCATCGCACGAGTTGCATGGAATGGACTGGGCGTATATGAGCAAGTATCCACCACTAAAGTCACCAAAAAATGTCGCCCCGTGAAGAGTCCCCAGTGTGGGTCGAATGAGATCACAGCAAAATCGAGGCTAACAGCAAGCCTCGCATGAATCCGGGGTGAGACGCGTACGATGTGCCTGGCGACTTTCGTTGACGTGAAGACCTTGCACTACAACAATGGAACAAAGAAAATAGTCGGCGTCGGGCGACACGCTTGAGAACGTGACAATGGCAGGCAAGAATGAGGCTCAATGCACACAAGATTGGCACACCAGATTGCCCGCCGCAAAAGGTCCAGGAATGGGGCTGTCCGGCAGGATGACGTGGATAGCGCACTGATCCGCACTCAGGAGAGGCGGTTCATGCGCCGAACAACGGGCCGGTGTGGCAGTGCAGGGCACTGACGTGTATCGATGCCGATGCACATTGGATAGGAGAAGGGGTTCGAGATCAACGTGGCAAGCGTACAGAATTCCATTAAATTCGTGTGGTTGGAACTTGCATTCTGTTGCGTCTGGGCAGGGTCTTGGACTTACAGAAATGCGCATCAAGTCTAGACTGCATCCGGATGCGCGACAGTGATATTCGGGTATTATTGGCACTTCGCTAGTATCACAGATGATCACATCCATAGATGTCACAAAACAAGCCTCACAAGCCTCTCAATATTAAAAAGCCTCCATTTAGGGTCTATCGATACGGTACAAGACCTCGGCGACGTTGAACCATGCCTCGTACTGGACTTCCTCAGGCGTGGTATCATAGTGGTAGTGCCCTCCCTCACCGTGGTTCGAAAAGCAGTGTGTGTGCTCAATCCTCAGATCCAGGCCTGGGTCATTCGAATGCAGTACGCTCAAACACACCAACGGCGCTTCCATCTCATAGAACTTCAACCATTCCTGTTTCTGCTTTTCAGTGACCAAGGGTACAGGCGAGAAGTCAGGCATGACATGCAGTCTCGCCTTGCCTTTCGATATCAGAAACACTCCACCGAGAGATACAGTTTGCTGGCCATATGCATCGTTCAGCGCTTTGCGTATCGCCTCAGTGAAGTTGAGATCTCCCGTTCGCGAGGACGCGGTAATGTGTAGCACTTCGCCCGGTGCTCCTGCGCAGCCGAAGAGGTTGGCCATCAGCGCGCACTCGTGAGAATCTAGCTTCTCACACAAAGCACTTCCATCGTCCTTCACTTTTGCAAAATGTGTC
Source organism: Curvularia kusanoi (assembly GCA_011058905.1). NCBI lineage: Eukaryota > Fungi > Ascomycota > Dothideomycetes > Pleosporales > Pleosporaceae > Curvularia > Curvularia kusanoi. Next base: position 878,760 of record SWKU01000014.1, on the reverse strand, counting down.
TCATTAACGGCCTCTGCGCCATGGAACTGCAGATTGGGCATCAGCTCTGAGTTCATCCCAACTACATGGAAGGGTCCTGCAGCAGCGCCTAGCAAAGCGGCCTCATATTTCGGCAGTTCCATCAGCCTCGCGATTTCGAGCAAATCATACTTCTTGGTGAAGTCTGGAGTAGGTGCCAGGTTGGGTTGGCCGCCGACGTCAGTGATGCGAGGGCGACCGCACAGTCCGGCGAATGCTAGGTTGTAAGGCGCCTGGCGGAGATCTGGACATTGTTCGACTGATGCTGATATTGATTTGAAGTTGGTCGCGAGTCCCTTTCTGATGGCGTTGGATAGGTCTGTGAGAGATACTCGTTGGAGATCAAGCTTCTCGACGGGCAGATCCGTCATGTTGGATGCGATTTATGTGTGATGGTGAGAGTGGCTGTCGCTATAGTCGTGCTGTAAGCTATGCGTATATAATATACAACGGAGTATTGTCGACGCAAGGTAGTGTATCTGAGAAAGCGGGGGAGCTCCGGGGTCTTTTCCGGGGACTTAGCTGTTGGGCTAGATGTTTCATTCTCCAAGTAATCGGAACTCCTTCGAAGTGATGGAAATATATCAGCAGTGTGCATATTCACATGTAGTGGTTACAAGGTTTATGGTATGAGGTTTTGTTGCAGTTGCAAAGCTCTCTGCTTGCATACAATACACGAATATCGAGGACTTTTGTCTCTTTACTGGCAACAGAATCAGCTCAAGCCTGCAATTAATTGATCCAAGTTTCCAAAAATTCGAGCTCTATCGCGAACAAAGGCTACCTCATGTCATCCCAAGCTAGACGGTCTTGGCGTCTAGCTCTCGGAGCAGCAGGCACCATGCACCGCGTCAACCCCAGCAAACACAACATCGCCGCTGTCCATTTCCAGCCACCACCACACCTCTCCTACAACCCGGGAACCGCCCAACCCCAAACCCACCACCTACTCCAGCTCCCCATCCCCTCACAACCCCCGCAACCATGGTAACACCGCCCCTCCAACCCACTCAACGCCCCACCGAGAAGCTCCCTCCTCACTAACGCCCACACCCAGTTCATAGCCCGCAGCGAATACGACCGAGGCATCAACACCTTCTCGCCCGAAGGCCGACTCTTCCAAGTCGAATACTCGCTCGAAGCCATCAAGCTCGGCAGCACAGCAATCGGCGTCGCAACAAGCGAGGGCGTGATCCTGGGCGTGGAGAAGCGCGTCACATCGACGCTGCTGGAAACCAGCTCCGTGGAGAAGATTGTCGAAATCGACCGCCACATTGGATGCGCCATGTCCGGTCTGCAGGCCGATGCCCGCAGCATGATCGAGCACGCCCGCGTCGAGTCCCAGAACCATGCTTTCAACTACGCCGAGCCGCTGAGGGTCGAGAGCTGCACGCAGGCGATATGTGACTTGGCGCTGAGGTTCGGTGAGGGTGCTGATGGCGAGGAGAGTATCATGTCCAGGCCGTTTGGTGTTGCGTTGTTGATTGCTGGGTACGATGAGGACGGCCCGAGTCTGTGAGTTGCGCTACGTGCCGAGATGGGATGCGGATGGCGGTGGGCTGACTGCTTATAGGTACCATGCTGAGCCCTCTGGCACATTCTACCGCTACGACGCAAAGGCGATTGGATCTGGGTCTGAAGGCGCGCAGGCAGAGCTGCAGAACGAGTTCCACAAGTCGCTGACCCTGCCGGAAGCCGAGGTACTTGTGCTGAAGACGCTGAAGCAGGTTATGGAGGAGAAGCTGGACAGCAAGAATGTGCAGCTTGCGAGTGTGACCAAGGACAAGGGCTTCCGGATCTACACCGATCAGGAGATGGAGGAGGTCGTTGGAAGGCTGCCGACAAACTAAACGGCTGAGGATGGACATCACATGGGCTGAAAGGGAGACATAGAACATGTTAGAGCACCCGAGCACTACATCATGATCACGACAAAGAAATGAAGCAATGCCAACCCCATCCCGCGCACGCAGCCGTGACGTACCCAGTGAGACACACAATGAACACAAAAAAGTCTATTCCGCACTCACGCAACCGCTAATATACAGCGTCGCCATCTCCCCTCCCTCCCTCAAACCATCCATGCCTTCGTATAATATACACCCTTCCAGCATCGCAAAGCAAAGCATTTAGAACGGGTTATCCTCAGGCGCAATCTCCTTCTTGAAGAAGCCGCCCAGGGGAGTCCTCATCATGATATCGTCGCGGACCTTGGGGACCTCGGCGAAGAAGAACAGGGCGAAGAAACCGGCGACGCCGCCGAAGCCGGCAGCCATGGTGCCGCTGTGATCGCGTTGTCAGTATTGGAGGGTTGGGTTGTCCGGGAGGTGGAGGGAGAACGTACTACTTGACGAGGTGGCGGGCGGTGAAGCCGTGGAAGTTGCGCTCGATGGTGTACCTGGGGAGAAGGTGTTAGTGAGTTGTTCGCTGGGTGGCTTGCGTGGGGGACTGGGGGTGCGGGCGGGTTTGAGCTGCGCTGGGAGGCGTGGGTGACGAGGGGTGGGTGAGGCGGCGGAGGTTGCTGGAGAGCTTTGCGGGCGTGTCGAGTGGCCTTCTCTTCTCTTCTGTTTCCCCAATGCCGCTGCTGCATCGCTCGTTGCATCGCCTCCCCTCCGCGCACCCTCTCCCACTCCATCCCGTCCCATCCCATCCCATCCTCCCTCCCTCCTCCCATCCAAGAAAACCCGAGAGCAGAATACGTACTGAGGACCAAAGGGACTCCTGTAAGCCTTGTAGGGGCTACGGTTGCTCTGTTCCACTCATCAGCTCTGTCCATCCTTCTTTCTTCCGCGTGTGCGGCGAGCCATTGCGGGCGCAAGTAGCTGCGCAGCGTTGTCTTCGCGGGGCGAGCTTACGAAAGCGGCGATCGACTTGCCCTGGACGGGGCGGGCGGGCTCGTGGACGTGCATCGTGACGGTTTGTGGGGATGTGCGATGGGTGACGATGCCCGGGTTGCGGGTGTGATGTGAGAAGTAAAGACGAATGCCAAGACGAGGGTGCGATTGGCCAATCAGAGGCGGAGGGTTTTGGCGGGTTGGGGGTCAGCGGGTTTTTGGGAGGACTTGTTTTCTTGTTCCATATGCGTGATTTATTATTGTTGTTGGATGTGGTTTTATGACTTGTTTGTTTCTATACGATTTGGGTATCTGATGTTCTTTCGAGAGTCGTGCAATTTTGTGCCGATGTTACTTACCTTTCCCTCCTCTAACCCCCCCATTGCCTACCCAACTAAATGATGCTATAGCGAAGCTTACAACACGTAAGTGTTAAAATAATACCAGTAACTCCAAGACTCCTGAATTTCGCTTTAACATGTAGGGGCGCCGTTCAGACCTGATTCTCGCCCTCCTTGCCGGCGGCCTTCTTTGCATCAATAGCCTCCCGCCAGCCCTTGCCGTACAGTGCTGCAGCATACGTCCCGAGTGCACTGACAACCAGGAACAGCGCGCTGATAGTTGAAAACCATCCGACGCCGATGGCACGGACAGCAGGGAGTACGACGGCAGATCCGCCTGCTGCGAACATGTATCGCATGAAGTAGTTGCCAGCTATCCATGTCAGTGAGAGGTGCCAGGGTGAGGTTGAAAATGGAACTTACCAACAACTTCCGCCGAACGACCCTGCATGACATCCAAGCAGTACGTGTTCAGACTGGGGAAACAGAACAGCTGAGCAACGCCCTGCAAGAACATCATGATGACCGGCAACGCAATGCCGCCAACACGCTTCTCGACACTCCATCCGTAGATGAGCATGCAAGCGGGAATGACGCCGCCTAGAAACCACAAGCAGCTTCGCAATCGATCTTCGGCTTCGCGGTGGCCTCGAATGCGGATGTATTTGGAGACAACATAATCTGCGTATCGCCCGCCGAAGAAGGTGCCGAAGAGGTAGCCGCAGCCTGGCGCTATGTAGAACAGCGAGCCTTGGAGTGGCGTGGTCAAATTAAAGCGGGGGTTGAGCACGTAGCGGATGGGAGTCAACAGCGAGTACATGTTCCAGACGAGTGAAGAGGACGACAGAGCCTGGGGACAGTTAACACAACAGTCTGACGCAGCGTTGATGTTGTATACTTACGACCAAGAGGAGATTGGGGTAGCGGTACAAGCGCAAGACGCGGAACGGGTTCAACCATTCCCACATCTTTTGCGCCTTCTCTGCTGGTCTGAGGCCCTCGAGCTCGGTGGATCGTCTAACATGGATGGTTTCGGGCTGGGCGAAGAAGCAGAGGACTACTGCGGTGCCGGCTAAGGCTGTTTGCAACCAGAAGATGTCACGCCAGCTGCGATATGTGACAATGATACCTCCGATAAAAGGGCCTAATATACTTATGTTAGTAGTAAGCCTATGGAATGGCAATGAAATGGAAACTGACCTAATGCAGGTCCAATGAGAGTCCCGGACAGGAACCAGCCAAGCGCCGTTCCTCGTTCAGTCTGGGTAAATGTTAGCATGGGCCAAGACGTTGTCAAGGGATTACCTGCTGCAGCTGCAGTGGTTTCGTGTATCGGCGTTAGAGTCCGATCAGGTCGATGGCACAGTGTGCTGCTACCGATAACTCAAGTGATGACAAAAGCGAGATGGGGACGAGCTTCATTTACTTACTGGTTTGTAGATGTCACCGATGACTGCGCTTCCGATAATCAGGAAGGCTGTGCCTTGGAAAGCAGTCAAAATCCTGAACACAAAGAATGATGCCAGATTAGGCGCTAGAGCTGTGCCGATAGAGAAAGCAGTGAACAGCGCTGCGCTTATTACCGATACCTAACAAGGTGTCAGTCGGAGTAAACACCTTTTCTATTCCGGGTGCGTACCCATTTCCTGCCATAGATATTACCGTACGGGCCGTAGAAGCAAGGGCTGATACCCATGAAAAGCATGTACAATGCGTTCGAAACGTTAATGATGGATCCATCTGTGTTGAACGTCGCTGCTACTTCTGGCACCGCAGATAAGACAGTCGTCGAGGAAATTGGAGCGAGAAAGCTACAGAACGACATGGCAGCGACAATGACGATCTTTCGACGTTCAGAGAACTTGTTGTAGACCTCATCGTTGTCTCCAGTGACCACGTGAGTAGCGTGGGCCATGCCATCGTGGCTCATTGACGAGATGGTATGCTGCAGCTCGAGGCGTCGCTCGCCCTCTGGTATGATAGAGGCATACTGCGTTTGCTTCTCCGATCCTCCATTGGCATGGAGAGCATCAGGTGCAACTGGGGCTGAGACTGGTTCGTCATGAGGTGCCATGGTGTGAAAACATGGAACGTGTGTTGGGAAAGAGCAATTGATTGTATATCTGATTTGTACGTAAAGCGAAGGCTGCTTGGGGAGCGACCGACAGTCTTATCTGAACGAGAGACAAGGAATGGTGACTCGAGTAGGTCAAGATCTGTAAGGTAGACATGTTATGTCTTTTGTTGCAGGGTTAGTGCTGGCCTTATCCGCGGCTTGGGGCGTATTGCCGTCATGAGAGAAGCTTTTCCGTGCAGAAAACCAACGCACTGTGAATCAGTTGCCGAAAAGTGGGATAGCGTGGCGGGGATCGGAATAGAAGTGCGCACTCCGACTTAGTTTACACTCCTGCGGTTGAAAAAGACCGAAGCTTGGTTGACGTCTATCAGTAAACGTAGAGTGAATTTTCTCTTTTGCAGCAGACGCAAGGTCATCGACGCGGGATTGAAAGGTTGGCCCCGTTTTCCAGCACTTGGCTGGACTCACGTGCAGCAACATCACAATCAGTCGCAGCCACTGCCATAAGCATGAGCAACAAAGCACACAAAATTGTATATGTATTGGTATCGTTGGGTCATGGCCCGAGTTTCCTAATCCTAATATGTGGTATTCCCTCCAAAACGCCTGTTGAGGATCTCGCAACTGCTGAGAAGCCCAGAAGATGCCGCAAACGCCGGGTCATGCATGGTCATAGATATGTATCTTCGTCCTCCTACTATATACTGAGCTTGTCCAGGCTCAAGCGATCTGCGCTGCGGTGACGCTTCACCATGCCGAGCTTGTAGAATTTCTCTTCGCCTGTCGCGGTCCGGCCGCCGATGTACCACTTCTCGTTGCCCATAATCTCGTTGAAGCCGTCCGAAGAACTGTCAGACCCCCTTCTGCTTCGTTGAGCTGCGCCAGGGATCGGAAAGGCTTTGGCGTGGACGGGTGACGTGGAGCGGTGATATGGTGTGGCATGCTGTCTTGTAGGCTGGAACTGGGCCGTGCTATGGACCACTGTGGCTGTCGCACCAGGTGAAGGCGATCGTGTCTTGCTGGTTATCGTACGCGTGGTGCTGGAGACATCGTTTCCTTGTGTTTGGGCCGTTGCAGCGGTGTAGGAGTATGAAGCCGTAGAGGCGGTCTGCGATGCGGCGGCCTTCTGTACTGCAGGTTGTGCACGAAACGCTGCCAGAAAGCCGCCAAAGAAAGGTCTGTTGGTTGTCATGGTACTTTCCGAGGCCTCACGCCCAGCAAAAGAGTACTGGCGGTCGTCGTGCATCAACGATCGCTCCGGCGAATGCGCGCTTTTTATGCCAGGCCGGCTTCTGCACACCGCTCACTTAGGACTATGCCAAACAAGCGATTTGGGTTTCACTTCAGGAAAAAACAGGTCCTCGTTCCATGAACAACTCCGGATGCTCGTTCGTTGTGTGCGGTTACAGGCGGGTAATGCGTGCGTGTGACGTAGCAGCCTTCTCGCTTTGCAGAGTCTGCGGCGGACAGTTGACGGATGGGTCTACAGTACAGTACGGGTAGGAATGGTGGGGTATGACAGGTCTCTTATACGTAGCCGCGGGGAAGTGGAGAGTAGAGTGGAGCGGAGAACGGGATCCAAGAGAAGATGTTTGGTAGAGTCGTGCCGGATGCGTGAAGGTAGAGGAAGAAATCGGAAAGCAGCTGATCGTGATTCGGCGCCGCACTGGCACTGTCCGTCAAGGTGACTGACCCGACATATACCAACCTAGCCGTGTCTCAAGAACACAAGGCCCTCGCCGCAGCCACTTGCCTTATAAGTACTCCCCTGGAAGAGTTCCAAGTTTTCTTCGCGAGCTTTCCTCCCATTTGATGTGTCGCTGTGGGAGTGCGCCGCATGCACGATTCGATCATGATCCCCGGCGCACCATTATGCACAGCGTATCCCCCACACATCCACAAACGTAATTCCCTGCACGCCGAATGGCTGCAACATTGCCAGCCGTTGCAGGCACCTACATGTGCACGCGGGACATGTTCGCATGGCATCAAGACCATACCAGCCGCTTGTCCTAAAAAGGTGCGTCGCAGCACATGTCAAAGGTTGCGCCGAGAGTGAACCGCGTTCTGCCCCTCACCATCGCGATGGAAAGCGGCTCACTCTTGCCAACTGAAGTAGCTGAAGCGAGCACCTTGTTTGGTGCTCGTTTCGTTCGATGCTTGCACTGCGCGTATTAGCATCCATTCCTGACGATCTTGCACTGCAAGCAGAGATGGCTACAGGTGCAGCGCGTATTACGTCCCAAATGCCTCAATGACCTGGCAACTCAAACACAGAAACCTTGCGTCTATGGCTAGACGCAAGCTTACATGTAGCGCGAGCGGGCAGCGGGACGATACGAGACGCGCTGAACTCTATGCGTGCTTTTGAAGGGACGAGTCAGTAGCAGACAATTTACAGCTAGTTTACTTGGAAACTTTAGAGGTAGGCGAACAAGAACTAGGTGCGAATTCATCAAGCCACCTACAGTAAGCGTCGCTGCGAAGATATGGTTGTATCGACAACACCTTGCCAGCTCCAAGCGGCGGTTTTTGCAATGTAAGAGCGTGCCAAAATAAACAATATAATTGAAGACCTTCAAGCCTACTTAGTGGAGGATTTGAAGAATTACAGCTCCAAAAGAGAGCTGCACAATTCACTGGTCTCTCTGCCCTTGTGCTCTCTTCGTTGTATCCTTCAACACTGCTCTGCCCTTCCGACCCTTTCAAGACGCTGTACGCTGTTTCTTCTTCAAGCACCCAGCAAGCTGAGTGCATCAACGAAAAAAGGCCTGTCAGATTGCCATCAACACCCTGCCGTCCAGCGCGACCGAAGTACGCAACCGGTAAGCTGAAGATCATCGCCACACTCGCCGAAGCAAATGCAATAAGGCCTCACTCCTGGGCATCGAGGCTGAAAGTCATCAACCAGGTTGGAGAATCTGTGGCTTCTGTAGGAAGCTCAGAAGAGGACGTGTACTATAGAAATGATTCTATGAAGTATCGTCGAACTAAGGAAGAGAAAGGAGGGACGGAGATTCGAGGGATTATATACTGTGCAGACGCGGCCCGTGCTCGGTGCCTTCCTCACCAAATTTTCACTCGCACGGCCTTTGCGCACCGCGACCCACATGCAGCTGCAGCAACTTCAGGACGGGCAAAACGGGCAGCAAAACTTTCTGAGCAACGGCAGCTTGCTGGACAAAGCTGTTGTGCAAGTGGAGCCAGGCTGCGAGTGAGCAAACACGAAATGCTCTTCATTGGTTGAAACGTGAAGTGGATCTCCTGGCCACCTTCAACATCAGCGAACATCGCGACGTTGCACACCTTGCTGTTCAGGCTCTGCACTCTCCTTCCACGGACAAGTCCGGCCTCTGCTCCTACACGTGATCCAGTCTGCTTGCATCGGGCGGCGAGACTGCTAGGTGCCAGGTATGGCGGGTACTGTTATGCCGTTTCGAATAAGGGCATACAAACCAAAGACCAGATCAGGATGCAAGACGTGCAAGTGAGTGCTGATTTCGGTCACACTCCTACACGCCAACATTGGCAAAGGTCTTGCGGGTGCTTGCACCGGACTCTGGGTGGCTAGAACTTTGCAGACATGTCCCAGAGTTCTTGCCAGCCCATGGCCATTCATTCAAACACCTCTAAGACATCAAGCACATAGAACATTCCTCTCTCATAAGCTACATGGCCAACAATAGTCCGCTCTGCAGTACTGATGTTCGCTGGGTAGGATACGCAAAGTAAAATGTGACGAGGCCAAACCATTCTGTAAACGATGCACATCAACAGGCCGCACATGTGATGGCTACGATCCCAACTTCGTTCCTTTCCGCGCAGCTGCACCAGCCCAAGCACCTTCGACAAGCCCATATTCGTCAGCTTCGAGTGGAGAGGATCCCAACTATGTAACGGGAACTCGCCCTCTCCATCCACCGTCCTTCCTCTTACCCTTGCTTCGACTTGAGTCTGACAACGAACGCATCAGCCTGCAGTTCTACGTAAAACATGCTGGACCGGCACTGGCACAGTCTTCCAACTCAGCCTTCTGGCAGCGACAGCTTCTGCAGGCTGCACATCAGCATGCCTCAATCCAGCATTGCATCATCGCTCTCGGTGCTATGTATCGGAGCTTCTTCGATGCCTCGCTAGTACGCGACAAGTACGAGGCAAATCGAAACTATCAATTCGCTCTGACACAGTCAAATAAGGCCATCCAACAGTTAATCCAAGACCAAGCCGTAGACAACAAGAATGGAACGGCAGACAAGCTCACAGCCATGACATGCTGTGTCCTCTTCGGCAGCATGGCCAACCTCCAAGGCCAACGCGAAGCCGCCCTCAAACATCTCCGCAGCGGCATCCGCATGCTCAAAGAAACCAAATTCCAAGCCTACAACGACCTCACCGGACATCCAATCAATATCAATTCCCTCCGCAGCATCTTCACCGGCCTGGACATCCAAGCCCGGAGCAGCATAAGCTGGACCGACGTAGCGACCTGGGAGCCCGTCGTAGCAACCATGCGTCCCTTCGAGCCCGTAGAAATCGACACATCCTCCCCCTACGCCCTCTCCGAAATCCACTGCCGCATTGAAACCCTCCTCAACGACACCCTAGCCTTCAACCGCGGCTGCGTCACCCAGCCCGCCACAAACGCCAGCACAATCCAACACCAACACACCGCCCTCGTCGCGCGCTTCACCCGCATCACAACCGCGCTCACCACTCTCCGCACCAAAACGCCCTCCGCATTCTCCACCCCCACCCCCTCAACCTCAAAAACCCTCCTCCTCGTCGCTTCAACTCACCACTGGCTCCGCAGCTCCATTACCCCACTAAAACACCACTTCAACATCATCAGCCCCCTAGCCTCCACCCCATACAACCCCGTCCACCATTTCGAAGACATGATGCCGCACATCGAGTTCCTTCTCGCACAATCCCCGCCCGAGACCCCTATCTACGCCGCTGCGCCAGGTCCAGTGTCCGCGCTGTGGTTGATCAGCGTCAGTGCGCCGGCAGAGTGCGTAGCGCTGAGGAAGAAGGCGCTGTCGATGATACGGCGGCTTCCGCGACGGGAGGGGCTGTTCGATGCGAAGCTGGCGGGACGGATTGGGGCGCGGGCGTGGGAGGTTGAGCAGCGGGCTGCGAGGGAGGAGGTGGGATGGGAGGGTGGTTACGAGACGGACACAGGTATGGAGGGCGGTTTAGACGGCCAGGCCGGTTTTGATGGAGACTTGGTGGTGCCGCAGCATCTGCGGCTGGTGTACATGGATGTTGAGTTCGCGCGGGATGGGGAGGGTAGAGCGCGGGTGAAGCTGGCTAATGGGGTGCAGTTGATGAGGGGGGAGACTACGGTCGTGGATGTCGAGTTTTGAATACTGCACCTTGCTGGCTTCGATGAGACACTTGGCAGACGGTAGGAAATATGTTGCGATCGGAGGGCTTCTGCTCAGTCGGCGCGATTGAAATAAATGCAAGGCTCTTTATGATGGCTGCGCTGCTGATTGGGGTTGTTGAGTATTTGCTTTTCCATCATTGAATCCTTCAAAGTGTCGAGTGTCTCGTCGGAGCTGGCAAGGTGCAGTAGTTTCGTGTGCCAAAGGGAAAGACATCTTCGTCTCTGCTGCATATTGGCCAAATCTTGGATTATAGTATGGTTCATTGATATTGAGACATAGAAATAGTACCTTGGACTGCCCACCTTTACCCCCACAGTCCCTGGAGCGCGCGGCCCTCATGATGATGTCCAGACTGCCAGCAGTCTCGTGTCATGCCTTCGTCGTAGTCCATCACAATGCAACAAATACCCCAATATCCATCCCCAATCTTCATCATCGTAATAGATACATTACAGCCTGCGTCCTGGCGGAGTCATAGTCCACAACCAACACGGCCACGGCCTCGGGATCTCCTAGACCTCAGTCAAGAACTGATCCAAATCACTCAGCCGAACTTCACGTCCCCTGCCCGTCATCCGCCGCCCGTTCAACCCGACTGGAGCCTGCTCCAGCACCCGCCAGTTCTCCCAGCTCGTGCTTACCGCCCGCTTCTCGGGCTGCGGCACCACGCCCACCGACACGCCGCATCCTAGACTCCCGCGCTTGACTTGCATGTCGATCTTGCCGCCGCAGATGCCGCGCAGGAGGTGGCTCACAGGGCTGGACTCGTCGCTCCATACGCTGGAATAGGAATCCGCGCCGGGATAGAGAATGCGTGCTTGCAGGGAGACAATAGGGGCTGTGGTGGGAGGCGTAGGTGCGGGAGCAGGTGTTGGGGGAAACAGAACGCGGAGTACGTCTGTGAGGGCTGCCAGGGCAGCGGAGCTCGTGGGCGGATCGAGAGCAGGGAATGTGGTTGGTGTTTTGGCCGGCTCCTGGTTCTGCAGAGGAGAGTCCAGACGAAGGCGCGTGCGGCTGGATCGCAGGCGCGGTGTGGGGTTCTCTGTCGGGTTTGCCGGCGCACGGGACATTGATTGCACAGGCGGCGCAGCTGCGAAGGATGTCTGTGGCGTGAGGCTCAAATCTGCGGCTGAGTCGATCGAGTCATTGAGCAACGGCGTCTCCGGCTCTTTGGCACTGGCATAGTATCCAGAGATGTAGACGCGGTGTGCCTGTTTGAGGAGGGAGGGGTATAGATGGTTCAACACCATGACGCCATAAGGATACGAGACGTAGAGAGAAAGCCCTTCTGTGTCGTCCACGACGGTGGATGTGCTCTTAGCACGTGCGGCTTTGCGCACTTTCCGCCCCCGCATGTAGTCCTTGAGTTCGTCGTTAACCATACGACATGTCCTCAGTAAGGCCAGCGGGCCGGGTAACTGCAGTCGTGGCTTGCCGTCGTTGCACGTGTCCTCCTTTTCAAGCGCAACCTCGGGCGGTGTTGCGACGGAGAGCAGCGCAGCATCGCGGTTGCTACGTACAAGAGGCGCGAAGTCAAGTGGGAGGCCTGGTACGTCGACTTTGCGCGCTTTGTCGCGTATGCGGTGGCCGAAAACGGTCGTGTATCCTGCAGAGACAGTGATGGCGTGCGGCTCCGCAAGGAGATAGTCGTATATATAGCACCTCAGTTCTGTAGGGAGCGAGAGGAAACCGCAGTACGTGTTGGCCTCCTCGGAGCGTGTGGACACGCGTGGGGCATCTTGGGCACCCATGATGAAAATATACTGACACCCGAGTTGTGGGCGACGATCCAAAGTTATATTGCAGACCAGCAGCAGTGAATGGATTTTTCTGTGAAGTCCTGGGCACTGGAGATGGTGGAGAGCTGAACTACTACTATAGTCTGGAACTGGTTCTGTTTACACTGCGGGGACCGGGGACGTGCTGTCGAATTGTTCTGGCAACGCGATGAGGCGAAGCAGGTACGAGTCATGCCTATGCACAATTTTGTCCACCGCTCCTTCTTCACGTCGCGAATCCCGTCAGCCAATCAAATCAGCCCCACATCACAGTCTTGCTTCAACTGCTTTGCATAAACGGGTTCTAGTGGGCGATCCAGTTCGTTTCCAGCGGATCTGGAGACGAATTTCACTGTCTCGCGAACAGGTTTGCGTTTCATAAAGTTCCATCTTGACCGGAGCAATCTCAGGGTCCAGCATACCTAGTCTACGATGCTGCATGAGGTGTCCAACGCACCAGATATCTATCGTCGATCGACACAACGAAGCCAAGCCGGTTTCAGCTGATCTCAGGCACCTAGCCAGGTACGTGGCGGTGTCATATGGACCTATGAGCCACATATGACTGCTGGCAGTCAAACGCTCAGGCCTTAGCCGCGAGTGCCCAAAACGACTTTCATCGTGCCACCACATAAGTACGACCACCTATCGTCATCGTCACAGCTGCGAGTCAATCAGAGTTCGATTGAATGAGTGGTTTGTCTTAGCATGCTTGATTGCGTTCAACTTCCAAGACGCGTGTACGAAGTATCGAAAACGCGCGTACATTATCTAGTCTTCTTCGCTATCTTCTTGCCTCTGCTGTTCGGCCAGTCTTTGTGCGTCCTGCCATTGCATGGCAAATTCGCGCATCATGCCTTCTCCACCACTAGCAGCGTCTACGACATCTTTGGGCATCTTGTGTGCGCTATATTGCGGCGTTGTGAACCCATAAGCTTCAGGATCGTCCTTCCGTACGAGTCTGAATTCGGGCCGCCAGATTACCTCCACGTCCTCTTCATCGGACTCTTCGGAATCGCTCGCGCTCTCAATATCGTCCAAAGATATGACTACGGGGGCGCCGGCTGGAGCAATGGGTATCCGAACCACTTCCTCCTCCTTGCCCAGGGCCTGAGCTTCAGGCACCTCCAACGTGAGCAGCTCCATCCACGAGAAGAGGAGAGGATCTGTTCGCATGGCCCATGGGTTGAAGTCGACAACCCATACTTTGTCATGTGGTGGCGGAATATACACGTCGAAGGTAAAATTCGGATCGGGGAACGAATCTCGCAATTTAGAGTCAAAGAACTCTTGGATAAGCTGCCGCAGCTTGTCTTGCATATTGAACAGAAAGTCGAAATGGTTCAGATCTCGCTGGCATAATGCGATGAGCTGTCGGTTTCGCACGAAACATCTGAACTCTACGCTTGGGTTCAGGTTGATCCACTTTCTTAGAACGAGGTGGTATGCTATCTCCGGGTCTGGTGTTGTCGACTGATCGGCGGTGTCATCGAAGGCGTGCGCCAGGTCGTGGGTGATGAAATCACTGCTCTTCAGCAGTAGGTATATGTCGTTCGGTGATGAGCACTCCATGCTGTTCGTGGCAGCAATCCATGTAGCATCTTTTGGCGCACTCCAGTTCAGCTTGGGCGCAACCTTGCCGCCTAGCTCTTCGATTGTTGTCTCAATAGCTTCGTGTGTGTCGCGCCAGTGAACGCTGGGGTCTGCCTGTTCCTCATCGCCGCCCTCGTTGTTATCCGCACCGGAGAAGATCCCGCTGTCGTCGTCGGACCATGTCGCGTTGTCGTTCTCCTCGGGAGGCAGAACTATGCCATCTGATTTGAGGTAGTCGATAAAGGCGGAGGGAAGTGGCACCAGGCGCGCCTTGGGCGTGACGGCACGGTACTTGGGATGCCAGTTGTGGAACGAGCAATTCAGGATGTGCTGTTTAGTGACGGGAGGAAATGGCAGCTCAGTGAGCGGCTCCTGGGTGCTAGTGCTCATGGTGGGCGACCTGGTTCTTGCTGCTCTGTGAGGCACGCGCCGCAAATTGTGACTACCATCTTGTGTGAGTCGCTCAGGTTCATAGGAAATCTGAGGTGGGGCTGGGGCTAATCGTCACCCATAGGCGGGAGCACGGTCATCTTCACCTCCGAAACTCCGCACATTTGATGCCAACACGATTACATCACACACCATGGCCGACAACGTTGGACTTTCAACCCCAAGAGGCAGCGGTACCTCTGGCTATGTTCAAAAGAACCGCTCGCTTCTGAGACCTCGCGATAAGGTCGCGCCGTACCAGAAGGACCTCGATCACGCAAGACACCGCCCACGCCAGCCAGATGCAGAGATCCTCGAACACGAGGCGAAGCGCGATATTGAGGTTAAGGTCTTCGAGCTGAGAGACAAACTTGAAGAGGAAGGGTATGACGGCTGCTGCGATAGCATCATATGCATACTGACATCAAGCAGAGTAGACGAAGACGATATAGACGATCAGTGCGAAGCCCTTCGCCGGAAGCTCGATCAGGAGCGAAAAGATGGCAGAGATCTTGGTCCCAATGCGAAGCGCCTGAAGTCACACCAAGTTCACGATCTTGCGAAAGCGAAAGCAGAGGAGAGTGACAGGATGCGGAAAGCGCTGGGCATCAGCGAAGACTACGAGGAGGGTAGCCACTGGCGGAAACAGGAGGAACGGCTACGGGAGTCTTTGGCGAAGCGCGAAGCCGAAGATGATGAGAAGGCCGAGCAAGCTAAAGATGCGCGCCGCTATCGGGAAGACGACTCTGATTGAACTGGTCAGAGCTGCCATGTCAATGTCCTTTCACGATCGATACACCCCAAGGGCTTGGGGTACGAACAGCTTTTGACATCTGTGGACTTATTCGTAAAGACAGACGGGCTCCACAGCGTGTCTGTTGCTCCTTAGAAGAGTACTGGAAAGGAGAAGTCAGTGGTGCAGAGGTCAGCTTTGCTCCCTTTCGCTCAATAAACCGAAGACGCTGATTCCAGATAGCTAACACATATCTGAGGATACCTGCGATCAACGATGTTCTGTTCACCTATTCTGAAATAAGAATGACATCTGCAATTGATACGCTCTACTGCAGGAACCCACCGTGTAGATAGATCGGCACTCCCCCCTGCATCGATTGCCACGACTATGCATCCTTTCTGGTACGGCGCTTTTGAGTGGTGCGGGCTTCACGCATCAAAGCCGGGGAGCATTTGTAGCTGGCAGTTTGTGGAATAGCCTATACCAGTCCGGCTCAGCCTTGCCGATAGCTAGCACGATACTGCTGTCACCTGTCAGCTGTAATGGATCGTCTGCCTTAGTGCCAATTGTCAGACTTCGAAAGCAGTGACTTCCTTTTGCTCTGTCTTATCGAAAAATTCACATCGCACCAAAATATACTACAAGGACACAATATTCATTGTCGAGACAATGCCTCAGGATTTCTTATGCCTGCAGAGCACAGTCCTAGTCTGAGCTGCTGCACTTCGCCAAACCCATGTTGGTGTTGGTCTTTGGGGGAGCGTGCACACTCCACGTGCTGCATTCTACACCCTGACTGGACAAGGCGGAGTAACCCGCCAAGTGCGCATTTGGACTCGGTCTTCAGTGGCACACCTTGGCTATGAAACCATTGCGGCGCCCTCTCCAGCTGATACGGACGATTAGCTTTCCTCGCAATGCGCTTTTGTCACTTATGCGGGCGGCGCAGGCATTCTTTCTTGGGAGAGGTTGCCGTCTGCACATGCAATCGTTGCTTCTTCTGATTGGACAATAACTCGAACACAGTATCACATCTATCGTGGTGTATAAACTACGTCTCCGCATTTCTGGGATTGTTACTACTGTCCGTAATACATCACCGACATGGTCAGGTTCCGACCCATCGCGGTCATCCGCGAAACATGGCAGATCTACACACCCGTCGAGCGGCGAAACATCGCCATGTACGTCGCCGGTCTCATGATGTACAAGTTCGGACTGGAAGCTTTCAATGGCTCCGTCATCGCTCTTGCGACAAATCGTTACGATGCGCTGGAGACACGAACAGATGTCTCGATCACCTTCCAACGAGTCGGAATATTGACGGGCCTTAATCAGGCTTTCCAGTGCGTGGGATCGATTCTAATAGCTCCATTGATCAAGCGATACCCGACGAAGAACGTTTTGGCTTGCGCTATCTTGATCTTCGGAGTCATGAGCAGCATACTCCTTATCCTTGATGCGGCAACTGGTGGCAGGTTCGCGCCAGAGGGACACAACCCGGATGATTTCAGCTACTATGGGACGTACAACACTGATGGAATGATTCCGATTTGTGAGTTTTTCTGAGGTTTCCACTGTTTCTTCTCAAGCACAATGTTTTTACACTTAGCAAACGTTTGTGTGCTGACAAGGCCCAGATTGCGTATGCGGTGTTGTGTATGGCATGGTAGAGCTCATCCGCAGGGTCATCCCTCGAGATCTCGTAGGCGGCAATGTCCAAAAATTGCGGCGCATGGACTCGCTTGTTCACATATTTTACGAAGTTTCTGGGACAGCAGGAGCCTTCTGTACAGCTCTCGCGCTGATTCCGCATTTCGGAAACAACTACTCTTTCATCATCACTCCGATCTTCTTCGCTGCGGCCTCATTTGTCTGGTTCTTCATTCAAGAGGCCGGACCACAGGTCGAAATAGATCTGATCCTCGAAGGTCAACCGACTTACGTTAAAGCTGTAGGGAGCGGCTTCTATCTGTTCTTCGAATCAATCTGGACAGGCGGCAAGATCATCTTCACGCACCGAAAATTTGTCTGGTTACTTCCTGGCTACGCACTCGCACTCTACGGCCATCGCTACCTCGAGAACGCTATCGCACCCGCTGTCGCCCGTCGCTATCTCGGAAACTCAGCGTGGGCGCAGATTATGGTTGGAGGGTCCAATTTTGGTGAACTTCTTGGTGCTTTCTTCGTCTTCATGTTTACGAACCTCGTGCAAACACCAATGCCATGGTTGCGCATCGACGCCGTGGCACTTCTTATCGTCTGGTACCTGCCATTTTGGCATCCACCACAGGGCGATGTAGGGCAAGCATGGATTGTTGCGGCCACGTTTTTACCAATCAGCTTCGGTTGGGCAGCAGGTGATGTGTCACTTGCCGCCTACATTCAAGCGTAAGAGCGCCCGAAAACTGGCCTAGTGACGTTCTGCTAACAACATTCACAGTTCTCTTGCGCGCATCGAATCAGACACAAAGAACGTGTCAGCCTTGGGCGCAGTTATGGCCTTCCTCTACAGCTCATACATCGTCACATACGCAATCGCCTCAGTTTGCTTGGGTACATACATCGATCATATATCCTTTGTAAACGGCGATAACATCCAGCCCGCTATGCGCAATGTCGCAGGTATACAGTTTACCATTATTGCCGTCCTCGTTATGACGAGCACGTTTGTACCCAAGGGTGCGTTCGCTTTGAACCCTAAGATGCTCAGCGACGAGCCGTTGGATACGGATTTGGAAGACGAAGATCTAGAGTACGTGCCCGGTGGCTATTCACATAACAAGAGCAGCCAAGATAGCCATGAGATGGTGAGCAGAGTGAGTACCCTGTAACGGTATTGTTGTACAATTTGTTTGTTTAGCAGCAAGTTCGATACCCAATCTCATGACGTTACTTATTTCCACATCGGTGCTCGATCCCCGAGATCTGAATGCCTCTGGGCTTTTCATATCAATCATCGGTGTTGCTATCCGCCACCTTGGGTATTATCAGCCTGATATCCAACCCTGGCTTCTTTCACACGTGCCAAAACCCATCAAATCCATTGCTCACGCACCCTCGCCTTACATGCCTTCATAACACCGTATCCGTTCACCGCCTGCGGCAGACGCTCTGTGCTGCCATCTGGGGCTCCGCTCGTAGGTTTCGGGAGCTAGAAGGCACCGCTCCACCGAGGGAGTACTAGGCAACTTCCACTCGATCTCCTGCCGTGCTATCTCTAGCGGCAACCTTCTCACAATCAGACCAGACTCCTCTAGGCGAATCTCTGGGCTGATCAACAATCCCACGGGCGTTCTGACAGCAACCCTGCGCGGCGCCGCTGAACCTTGGCGCCACACGTGGGTCGCCTTCACTCTCCGGTTGGCTGGCGCGTGCAACATCGCGGAGCACCCCAACGCCAAGGCTGAGCTTCGACGCATACTCCCCCCGGCGGCAGGGGAAGGGATGCAAGTGCCACCATTGCTTTTAATGTAACGACAGGTTAGATTATAGATATTGGCGGAATGGGCGTCTCATAACATAGGCTGATGAGACGTACTTTGGTCCCGTCCCGAATTCCAAGTCTCCTTGTCCAACCCAGCGAGAGAACTAGCTTTAGTGTGTATGAGCGAATGGTAGCTACATTACGACTACTACGGAGCTAGAAATTGGCTGCCTGTCATCTACGCTGACCACGTGGTTTACGCCCAGCACCTTGGGATCTCGAAACATACATTGCCAGACCACACAGCAACATCTTCGACAACATATCGCCGTACTGACTAGAGTTTTGACTGCATCTCTCAACACTGGGACCACCCAATCCAGACACAAACCGCCATGCCCCCAGCGGTAGCCATGCAGCCCTACCCACCCCAACAATCCATTGAACCGGAGTCACACTCGCACCGCGGGCCCTTGAGCAGAACATGGCCGCAACTCTTCAAAAAGAGAAGGAGATATAGCCCCGTCCGTGAGAGCGCACAGTCGCAGGCCCAAATCCAAGCTGTGCCCCAGACCCCAGCAGCACCAACAGCACCACCACCACAACATACCCAACCCCAAACCCAACAAGTCCAACAACAACAACAACAACACCACCACTTCCAAGCCTCTGTCCCCCTCCGGCCCCAAAAACAACCATCCATCTCCACAGCCAGCATCCGTTCGCCCAGCATCACCGCCGACACCGCCAGCACCATCTCCACCATCAGCGAGATCTCCAGCCTACCGCCGCAACAAACAAAGCGAGTGCCCATTGCGCGCCGCACATCATCAATCGCAACCACAGACACCAATCGTAAGCTGCCCCCTCCCCTCTCTGCCCCGGCACTCCAGATGAACAAAACCAGATGAACAAAACAATCTCACATCGTATCCCACAGTATCAGGCGGCGTGCCCACGCCCACCGCAGACCTGCTGGCCTCAAAATCAAACTACGAGTTAATCTCCTCAGGCCAGCACCTGGAAATGGGGTTGCACTTTAGTACGGCAATGGCGACGGGGGTGATGATGAAGCGGGCGACGCACCGGGCGGCGGAGCAGGCTCGACGCGACAGGATGAAGACCGCCATGGTGGATTTGGCGGAGTTCCTGTTGGATGGGGAGGTCACATTTGGGAGTGGGACTACGTGTTTTGTTGTTATGCGTGGGGGAGGGGAGGGGGAGATGGGGGATGGGCAGAGTGTGTTTAGTGAGGCGAGTGGGGTTAGTGGGATGAGTGGAATGAGTGAGGGGAGTATTGGGAGTAATGGGAAGGGGAGACCGGGGGAGAAGAAGACGGTTAATAAGGCGAGGTTGATTGAGATGGCGCTTGAGAAGATGAGGGCGCAGGAGAGGGAGATTGAGGTGTTGAGGAGGGAGGTTGAGGAGTTGAGATGTGCGAATGGGGAGGGGGAGGGGGAAGGGGAGGGGGATAAGGGGGAGAGGATGGATGAGTCGTGAGAGGAGATGAAGGAAGAGGGTCGTGTTTTTGAGATATCCATTTGTATCGGGCGTTCTTATGCGAGCAATAGACAAGGTCTAGGGATGCGTGTTCAATGCTCTTCGGGCAATTTATCTGCCAGTTCACAAATGTTTTGGTCATGCACGAATGCTGTCATCTGCTGGTATTATATAAGTCACTGCAGCAAGTGACAAAGGCCCTTCAGCGCACACCGAGAGCCATTCTGTGATTTCCGCGGAGTCCAGATAAGCTCACTAGATATCCACTAATCCCGCGATCAGCGCTGCGGAGCTCGAGTGGCTGAAAGCATATTGTTCCTGCAGCGCTCATGGCTTGGCAGCGGCACGGGTTGTCTTCCAGCACAGGCACAGGAACGCCTTCTGATCTGTCGGGCCTCAAGTCTACTTCTTCTGTACGTGTGATGAGGGCGCATTACGCATGAGCCATTGCAGTTCTGAAGTATGGCACACGTTACACTACGCGAGTAAAGCAAACAGTAGGTATGTCTTCTTTGCATACTCTGCTGCATTCTTCTTCAGCCGCTGAATCGCAGCGTCGTCGAGGTCTTCAAGGTCAATGGCTGCAATCACCTTATCTGCAGGAAGCGAGGTCCCGGTGCTGCTTTCGAAGAATCGTTGCATGTATAGCGCATCGAAGACCAGTTGCTTAAATCTTTGATCCCGCAGCTCATCCTCTTCCTGCGTAGATGTGGGTGTGCCGTTGGTATCGGCTTTTTGGGTGTCCTTCTCGCCAACAGCTCCTTTGGACTCGACTTGCGTATCGGCGTCGGTTGCTTTGTCGATTGCTACCTGTGGCCCAGCGTTCTTCACAGTATCAATGTGCTTCTCCAGTACCGATGCAACGTCAAGAGCCATTCGCGCCTTGACGACAGCGACTGCGCTAGGCGCCCAAAGATCACTGCCAGATCGTTCCATGGCTCGAGTGACTTCTCGCAAGAATCTGAATGTGCTAGGTGACGGCTGGCTCGGTAAAGGTGGATGTCCTTCCCACAGTATGTGCGTGTGGGTGCGACTTTTCGACGAAGACTGAAGAGACGCTTCAAATGCTGGAAGGGTGGACTGAGCGACGTGTGCTGCAAGAATCATGTGGAGAGGCTCCAAAATGGCCGAAGTAAATGGTGTTGGAAAGGCGGACGATCTTTCCTGGAGACGAAGGTTGGGTATGCGATCACCGAAATCACGAACAACCCGCAGAATGAACATAGCTCTCTGTACAGAGCCATCGCCTTCGTCGTCCGTTGTAGTTTGAGCAATCTTGGACAGACTCTTACCCAAGCTTTGTAGGGACTGGCCGATTGCATCCTGCGTGACATCCTCCAACAATCTCGGATCATCTGCGCTCAGCAGCGTCTGTTTGGAGTCTCCCAGATCGTCATCATCTGAGCCCTCCTCAATATCGTCTGCGAAGGTATCGTCCCAGCGAGCTTCTTTCATGCTCTTCACGATGCCCTTGACCTCAAGCACTGATTCCATCCACTTGTCGAAAGCAGCACTTACATCTAGAACAGCTCGATCTCGCCCTTGGTGCGTGTTGAGAATCGCTGTCTTGAAAGCGTGCGCGCCGTTGCTTAAGTCTTTGGCGTCATTCGTGGTGTTCCAGAGCGACAAGCTAGACTGGTCCTTGTTCGTGGTTAAATTATCCAGACCCGTTTCGAGTTCGCCTACCACACCCTGCAAAGCCTGTGTGCGAGCCCGCACAATCGTCTCCAATTTGTCGTTCATCGTGTCTCGTAGATCATCCAGTACATTCGCAAATTTGACTCCAGCCATGCGTGGACCGGACAGCATCCAGGTCTCAATCAGCTCCTGTCGCAAGTTTGCAACTTCGGCTAGCCGGTCTTCATCCTCGAGAGCAGCTCTGACCTCCTTCAAGAAAGCCGAAATCGTATCCTTTGACCAGCGGTGCAATATTCTTTCTGCCTCTGGCCTTTGGAGCTCATCGTGGCGTGGCCATGGCGTATAGCCACGGACCTCGTCCCCGATCCAACGATCATGGACATCCAGGTTGAGTTCGTACAAGCCACGCACCTCGGGATCCTGTATCAACGGATGCGCTTTTAGCTTTGCGAGAGCTTCAGCGAGTCGCCTGGGAAAGATCGTTTGGGTATCCTGGCAGGTCTGGATGCAAAGTCGGAGAGCGGCTATTCCTCGTTTTGCAAGCCCGTCTCCGCCCTTCTTCAATTCGCTTACCATCTTCTCCTTCCGCACCTTGTGGAAATGCTTCAACACATCGGACGGCGTAGAGCTTGTGGCTAGTGCGTAGGCACACATGCTTTCAACCAAGCCTGCAGTGTCTGCATTGGAGCTGGCGAGTCGCCTGTCGATCCTTCGCAGCAGCTTCCTACGTGCCGAAAGTAGCTTTTCCCATAGCTGATCCACAATTGGCGGCTTCTTGGGCGACTGGCTGAGGGGCTTGTGTACGAGACGTGAGATGACAAGGACCTTCGCGATGAGAAGATGCTGGTCATCTTTGCGCATAAGTCGAGTCTTGACGGTGGGTGCGTTGCGAAGGACCGAGAGCTGGGATGCAAATGTATATCGGTCGACATCTGCGGGCCCAAATCAACAAGAGTTTCCTCCGTCTGCGATACACCAAAGACTAACCGCTGCCTCTTGCATGTACATCCATCTTGACTGCGTTCCCGGAAATCTTGTCCAAGACTCTTGAGTTGCAATTCTGGCCTACGCGACCGAGCTTCGATTCCACTTGTTCAATCTGGGACTCCATATCGATGATCGTTTCGGCCGTATCGAGGAGGCTACGATAGCTCGCTCTACACGCGCATCAGCTTCAGATCCAGGCAGATATAGCAATGAGCCCATATACCCCACGAGCGACCGCAGCTTCTCACGATTGTCATCGGCGGTCGTGCGAAGCTGCTGTTCGAGCTTCCGCACCGTTGGAATCGGATATTGGAAGGCATCCTCCCATGTTTGGAAGGCTCGAGGATCAGGCGCCTCGTTCGCCATGATTTAACACTGTTTGTAGAGGAATCGCGAACAAGGTGTAGCAACGTGTACATTGAGGTTCGTGATGCTGCTCGGCACTAGCGCGCTTTTAGTCATCCTTGCATCTTGACCTCAACTCTTGTACTTTAGTAATGCGCCAACAAATTGCAAGTTATTGAGCCTTTCCGTAGAGTGGATTTGAAAAAGCGTTGTAATAATTAGACATTGCCTAGTCTATGATACGGATTGCGCCGCCCTATCAATGCCTTTGATATACCCTTCCATGCAGTAGACTTTCCTTCCCTGATACGTAACTCCGACACATGCACACTCTCCGGTAATTCGTACATTAAATCTCAACGCCAACAACAGTGTCTACCCCATGAGGTCGATATCCCCATCGTCATCTTCGCCTTCAGCGTCGACATCGTCGCCTCTGAGCGGAGCTGGAAGACTTGGTGTAATGCTCGTATAAAGTGCTTCGTATTTCTGCTTCTCTGCAAGGCTGTTGTGATGCTCGAAGACCTTGATTAGAAGACCGCAGGCCACCGCGATCCAGACAGGTTTATTGCTCGCTTTCGCGTGCTGCCGGACGGCATTTGCAGCAGAAAGCGATTTGGGTATTACAGGCTCGATGAAGAAGCGGGCAGTGAAGTAGCAAAGTGACACGACAACGAAGTCGCGGTTAAAAGTCTTTTTGAAGAGTTCGTGTGCCTTGTTCGTAGCACTGTTCATAAGAGTTTTGTGGCGAAGTTCAGTCTGTCCAGGTGCACATAGTGCGTTCAGAAGTGTAAAAGCCATGGAAATATACTGGCGCGGACTTTCTTCACAAGCAACCCTCAATTGTGTGAGTAAAGCCTCGATATTCTCATAATCGGGGTGAGCTGGATCCCTTGAAATGAGCAACCGATTCATAGCCGCAAGGATGCCAAGCTCGTTTGTCAAGGTTGGTGCGTGGTTCTTGTCAGGGACCGCGAACGTGCTTGACGAATACGCGGCGAGTGCAGCATCGAACCGACCATTCGTTTGGTCGATAATGGCTTCTAGGTACGACAGCATCTGAGTATAGGCCTGGTGATTGGCGTAGGGAGGCGTAGCAATCCTTCGTGTAAGTGATCCGACGGCATCGTTGGCAGTTACTTGATCCTCTCGGTGGGCTCCTATGAGGCCAAGAGTGAAAGTCGCGTGCCAATACAAGATCTTGCGCCACTGCAATTGCGAACATGCAGTCGATATGGATAGATCGTGAGGAGATCCACTGCGGGTTAAATCCCGGCAGCGAGAACGTGCTTCTTGAGACAGCTGCTGAGCCTTTCCGTGCACATTCTGATCAAGGGCGCACATGTGGAAACACAGAGCCTTAATATCCTCTCTCGGTAGCCATGTGAATACCAACTCGTCGCGGCCTTCAGCGGTCTTCCTAAAGATACCCCCAGTGTCAGTTGTAAGGGTGCCACCAGATGTTCGATCAAGCGCCACGGTAAAGATACCGTTTCCTGTCCCGAGACTGTTATCATTCTCATCTGCGGTGGCCTGCACCAGGGCCGTCGACTTCTCACTGTCAGGTGCATTTTGATGTATACCACAGGCCAAATCGACGATGCTAAAGAAGGTACCAAATGTTCCCTGTTGTTTAGCCGACATGGTAAGCTGCAGACTTCGAGCTTGTGCAATGGCTCGCTGGGCCTCAGTTATGCGATCCTGTGCACTAGATCTCAGATGCACGATCGCCTCCAAGGCGTTACAAGCAAAGCCGATAGCCGTGTCGCCACGCTTCGCTGCATAAGCATTGATGGCATGTAGCTGTTGGAGCGCAGGGATTGTCTCAGCGCGGTCGGTATTTTGGAGCAATAGGGAAACCTTGAGGAACCGGAATGCATAGACCCAAGCAATCTGCTGGAAGGTCTCAGCTTCTGATATGTTCTTGTCGAGAGCTTTGAGAGCAGCTCGATGATTTGTTTTGAACTGATAACGAGCTTGTAGATGCAGCATACTGTATCGCAAATCCTGCAATCGACATCGCGCGCACAAGGAGACACCTTTCGAGAGAATTTCTTCAATTTCGGTGGTGTTTTCTGTCTCCTCGATGAGCAAGCTTGCATATCTCAGCCTCAGCTTCGCCTCATCTCTTGGCTGCATATTATACTTTCTCAGCACAGCATCCATGCACCCCATTGCAGTCGACATGAGCTTGTGGTACTCCTGAACCTCACTATTTTTCCGTTGCCTTGCTACAGGTGGGCCGAGACTACGTGCTGCGGCGACGTATTCGTCTGCCGCAGACAGCAGCAACACCGACAGGTCGGCTGGCAAAGCTTTCTGGGGTAATTGCGCAGGTGCTGTTTTCGTGGGCGACGTGAGCTGGTGTGACGGAGGGCGAGGTATAACAACTTTGGGATGGGATCTGGGTTGTGAGGACGATTGCTGCGAGGATGTCTCTTGTGAAGGGGTTTGCGGTTGGGGTGGTTTCTGCGGCGGTGTCTGTTGCTGAAACGACTGTGACGACGTGCGTTGAGGTGTGATCTGCACGTGAGGTGTTACTTGTGGTTTAGGCTGTTGGAGTGACTGCGATGTCATGCGTTGAGGCGCAATCTGCGCATGAGGCGCTCCTTGAGACGGGCTTGACTGCTGAAGTGACTGTGACGAAGGGCGTTGAGGTGTAATTTGCACCTGTGCCACGCTCTGCACTGTCTTGGGTTGGTGAGAAGATTGCGGGTCCACTCGCCGAGGTGTGGTTTGGGACTGTGATGCAGGACGCGGCTGTTGTGTCCCTTGGACTATATTATCAATAGACATATGCTGCTGCTGCCATTGGTATTGTTGTTGCCGCTGCTGGTACTGCTGCTTCTGCTGCTGCTCAACCCTGACATGATCGTAACTTTGTGGAGTCCTCTGTTGCTGTTGTTGTTGCGGTTGTGAGTGTGATTGCAGGTGCGAGTGTTGTTGGGCGTGGGCTTTTTTGGGAGTGTTCAAGGCGACATGCTGGCTTTGTTGCATGTTTTCGTCATGTGAGGTTGTCCGCTGAGCTGGCTTCGACATTGGCGGCGTGGGAACCTGCTGTGCACTCTGCCTTCGGTACATATCCTGAGCACCATCCAGCTGTGATATTCCGCCATTGCTTGTACGCTGTGCTGAGACTTGCGCTTGTCTGATGTTCTGACCTGATGTTTGCGGGCTCGACATTTGGGGGTATGACATGGAAGTGGGCGCTCGTTGGGGTATCACAATCTGCGGCTGCATTCCAGACTGCGGTCGAGGTTGTGGGTAAGACTGCGAATGACTTTGCGCCTGAGGCTGCGTTCGGGGCTGCGCTTGTGGACTCTGCTGGTATTGTTGCACATTTGGAGTCTGCTGATATTGATGTGTGTGAGACGCATATTCATATGGTTGCGACTGTGGAGCCGGTCGGTATTGCTGCTGCTGCTGCTGCTGCTGCCGTGGCTGCTGTTGCGGTGATTGCTGGTACTGCAACTGCTGCTGGGGTATATTCGAGTACTGCGATTGCTGGTATGACCGCTGCTGATACTGTTGCTGTGGCGAGTAGGATTGCGAATACTGGGGCTGGGCCATGGGCATATACTGCTGGCTTTGGGGCCGTGGTATGACCACCTGGGGGTGTCTTTGAGGTGTCTGCGCCTGCTGCTGATACCCATGATGCATCTGCGTCTGTTGTGAGGGGTACTGCTGCTGGTGCTGCTGCTGGTACTGTTGTTGATACTGTGGAGCTTGGCCATACTGCTGGTATCCATTCTGCGGATACCCGTTCTGCGGCTGCTGTGGAGGGTACTGAGCGTTCGACCCACCAGAGTAGCCGTACTGCTGGCTGTAGCGCGGGTCCATGGCGACTGTGTATTGTTGGGCAAGGTGCGCTCACCAAGCGTCGTGTTATGTCATGACATCGTGATTGTTTGTCGGTCGTGAGATTGACCTCGAAAGTCGCGATATAGAATGGCAGGCGCGACCGCAGACCGCGCTATCACATGATTGGCTTGTTTGACGCGCGTATGTTGGGCGTTGCGTCAGAAGCGCCCCTGCTGAGCCGAGGCTCATTTGTTCCAAGTATTCGTATCAATTAGAAACATTTTCTTCTTTTCTTCGAAAGGAAGACCACGTTGCTTGCGCCGGATCGCGATAAGCTTCCCCTGAGTGATTTGACCATATTTGGACTTGCGCTTTAAATAGCAACTCATCAGTCTGTGACCCTTACGAGGTTCGTTGCTACCCATCTTACTTCCAGGCAACTTCTTGGAATCCCACAGCACGTTACATAGCCACTCAACATGTCGTGGCTTCTCGGATATGGCAAGACGGCCTACACATCGCACACTTCACCTATCCCTATAATCGGAAAATCAGGCAACAAGACAACACTACAAGAGCTCGCTCAAGCATCGATACCACCATGTCGCTTGAATCCCTTCCTCTTCAACGGCCACCTCCAGACAATGTTCACCGCATGGAAGGACCCCGGGCCACCGATCTACTACAAGCGCCATATCTCGGCCTCTGACCATACTGTCTACCCTGGAACTTTTGCTGTCGATTTTGTAGTTACCAAGGAGGAAGGAGAAGCTGCAACGAAGGACTCCGAACTACCTGAGCGCACCACCTTCTACTCTGACAAAGAATGGGCGAATGTTGCCAGCGACGACAACAAGCCAATGCTCGTCGCTCTGCATGGTCTGAGTGGAGGAAGCCACGAAGTGTACCTGCGCGAAACGCTTGCGCCTCTCACGGCGGCTGGTTGGGAAGCCTGCGTAGTTAATGGACGTGGCTGTGCTTTGTCTAAAATCACAACGCCGCAACTCTTCAACGCAAGAGCCACCTGGGACGTCAGACAGACCATCAAGGAGCTCCGCGTTCTCTTCCCCAACAGGCCGCTCTACGCCGTAGGCTATTCACTTGGCGCAAATATTCTCACAAATTACTGTGCGGAGGAGGGCGACAAATGTGTGCTCACCGCTGCGGTCTCGAATTCGAATCCCTGGAATCTTGAGATGTGCAATGTAGAATTGAACAGGACGTGGTTGGGTGTGGAAGTGTATTCTCGTACGATGGGCAAGAACTTGATGGCCTTATATGAGCGTCATAAAGAGCAGATGTTGCAGAATCCGGGTATCAAGAGGGAGGAGATCGAGAAGTGCAAATATCTTTATGAATTTGACAGACATGTACAATGTCCGACGTGGGGATATCCGACAGAGGGGGCTTATTACAGGGACGCGCAGAGTGTGGATGCGGTGGTTGCAATCAGAATACCATTTTTGGGTATCAATGCTGAAGACGATCCGGTAAGTCAGAGCGGGAGTTGGACGAATGAATGTTGATACTTTGACTGTTTTGCTGACGCTGCATGGCAGATCTCCTCCAAAGCTGCCATCCCTTATGGAGAGTTCAAGCAAAACCCTTACACTCTGCTGTGCACCACGAATTGGGGCGGCCATCTCGGCTCCTTCCAGCTCGGAGGAGGGAGGTGGTTTGCGACAGCCACTGCGAATTTCTTAAGCAAAGTCCACGAGACCATCGACCACAAAGCATCCAAAGCTGCGCGCCAGGAGGACAAGGTAGATGCCCCCAACAAGGTGTATCCCATCTTCGACCCTAACCACAGACGACTGGTCCTGCCGGAATTGTAGGCGACGGCATAGAACAGCGACATAGACTTGCATTGCGCGGAATCGGGTATCATAGACTTGTAGACATCGTAGACTCTTAGACCAACACCACCCCTTCTCAACCAAAGCTGACCCTTTTCTTGGGCTTGAACTTGCCATCCTTCTTCGTCGACTTCTTCGGCGCCTCGGCGTCATCGTCGTCGGTGCGCGCAGGCTCGGAATGTCTCTTCTTCTTCTTCTTGAGGTTCTGTTTCCTGTCCTCCTGTGTCATTGTTAGCACACCGTGAATGGTATCACATCTTCAGCATGTGGGCTCACAAAATCGGCCTTCTTCTCCTCCGCTCTGCCCTCCGCCTCTTTCCTCTTTGCCTCGCGCACTTCCTCTAGCTGTCTCGCGCGCATGATCTTGCTCTCGATGTGTCCCTCCTTCTGCGCGTTCACAACGCTCATAATTGCCATCATGCTTGCCGCATCGTCGACAAACACCTTGCCCTTCTTTTGACCCTTGGGCTTTGCAATGCCTGCAGGGATAATCGAGTTCAGCTTAGGAATATCGAGCTCGGCCTCGCTATAGACACGCTTCTTCTTTTTGCCATCCTTCGACTTGAGCGACTTCGTCTTCTGCTCGCCGCCGGGCTTTGCGAGCGACAATTTCTTCTGGCGGTTCTTTGAAATGCCTTCTGGTTTCTTGCCTGTGGATTTAGGCTTGGACGCGCCTTTTCCCTTAGGAGCGGACTTGCCCTTGCTGGTGGGTTTCGAGGGCGCCATTGTGCGTTGTGTGGAGTTGTGAAGGTTGCTCTGGAACGGCCCTGACTGCTGCTTAAACTTTTTGGCGATCTTTTGAGACCCACTTGCCGAACCAACGTCAGACAGCAACTGCCAAGCTCCCAGCCCTCGCCGCGACAGGCGCAACCGCAGCTCCCACGTACAGCAGGCTTCCAACACACCACAACATCTCCTACATGCGAGTGTATATACACGACAGTCACGTTATGATGGACGAAAACCGTCTTTTCCGATTCCCCAAGCCCGCGTGGCTCAACAGCGCGAACACACGCACCTTCGGCGTCTACACAGCCGGAGCTATGGTATGCAGCCATGCGCTCCTCCATTTGGATCTATGCTGACATGGAGATCTAGTTCGCTCTTGGTTTCTACTCACTTATCGACGTAGCCGTGTGGTCCAAGTCGATTAAGAACCCGTCCGACCCGCCCGTTCACGTTACCTTCATTGACTGGATCCCTGGCATCTGCTCCGCGCTGGGCATGCTAGTCATCAACTCGATCGACAAATCGCGACTCTCCGCTGATAGCTTCAGTTACAGCGGCAATGGTGTGGCATGGAAGGCGAGACTAGTACTGTTCCTGGGCTTTGCGCTGCTGGCCGGCGGCTTAGCGGGGAGCGTAGTTGTGCTCGTCATGAAGTACATTGTCCCGGGCTACGTGTGGCCGACCATCTGGATGGGAGTTGGAAATGTGGTTGCCAATGCGTTGATCATGCTGAGGTATTTTTCGCCTGATTGTTGTAGGAGCCTGGTGCTAACATGATGCAGTTCTGCTACTCTCTGGATTGCTCAGAACATGGAGGATGAATACACATACAATCTAGCGCTATAGGATTACCTAGTAATCAAGGGTAGGCTCGAGTTGCAGTGTTGCGCAGAGTAGCAGAGGACGGGAAATTTTGGATTATTACGATTGAAGACAGAGTTGATGTTTGACTGATGGGTGTATGCATATATTTGGAGCGTTTCTATGAAATCGGTGACAGGATGTGGTATCCTGCCGTACGAGCGGGTCGATTAAGAGATATTCCGGCGTGAGCCGCATAATGACCTGTGCCTTACCCTACCCAACATACCCATAACGAATAGTACAAGAACGCTCAGAATACACAGCAAATCCAATAGCAAGCATCGCCACTGTGGGCTCGTACAAACACATGCCTCATACTCACATATCGAAACCCTCCAGATCCACACTCTTCTCAAGATGACATCGTGTGCCCGCTCACGCGCAACCTTCATTGCTCGTTACCACCGGCTAGTCAGAACTCTTGGTCCTCGTGGAAGAACAGCGTGAAGCTGATGATGGTGGTGTATATTGTGAGGCCACCAATGATGGCCATGGCAGCCGCGCCGCCTGCGATCTGCTCCGAGTGCCAAAGGAGCGTGGGAAGCGCGATTCCCATCACGACGAAGAAACCAGTAAGGAATCTTCCAAAATCAATCACGCCATTCCCTGAGCTTTCCATAAAGTCATCCTGATTCAATGCGCGCCCACAGATCCAGTTAGGTAGTGGTGCGATTACGTAGGTAGCGACAACGAGGAGCGTGAGGTAGTTGTGGAAAAGCGCTGCGGAGAGAATGACGAGCAGGAAGCCTATCGCAAGAACCTGTAGATACCAGTCAGACCCTCATCGCTCTCCCAAGGATGTGCGTGGCTATGCGCCGCGGCGGAACGTACGAAGGACAGTCCAATGATCGTCTTGATGCCAGCCATGATTTGTTTGTTGCGCAGACGACACGATGGTATTCGGAATTTGTGTGCAAGCGACAGACGTGCTGCTTGAGGAAGTGCCGGTATTCGCTGTTGTTGGTGATGCAGCTGCGTCAGTTCATTGCCTGGCTGCCGTGAGGTTGGTTGGACTTGGCAGCCATGACTTAGCGCGGCATCGCAGGTAAGAGCTACCGAGCTATCGTCACCCCAGTTGCCTTACTCCAAACAACAGCTTCCATCCACCCAGCTACCCAGCGTCTCGGCCTTGACTTCACCCAGTCAGACAGATCAGCTTCTCGCCGGGACCTCTTTACACCGCCGAACTCGAACCTCCTGTCAACCCCACCTAGCCTTTTTCCCCCGCAAGTCGCGCCTCCAACATGTTCCGCAACAACTACGACAACGATTCGGTGACATTCTCGCCACAGGGTCGTATTTTCCAGGTCGAATATGCATCAGAAGCTGTAAAGCAGGGTTCAGTCGTTGTTGGCATCGTCAGCAAGACACACGCTGTGCTAGCCGCGGTCAAGGTATGCTTAGCATTGCACACTCCAGGCCGCTTGTGAGAGAAGAGCTAACAGGCATTGCAGCGTAATGCGGAAGAGCTTTCCTCCTACCAGAAGAAGATCATCCCAATCGACTCTCACTTTGGTGTCGCCCTTGCCGGTCTCGCCTCCGATGCCCGTGTCCTCTCCAACTTCATGAAGCAGCAGTCGCTCGCCTCCCGCCTGACCTACGACCGCGCCATTCCTCTATCCGAGATCGTATCACGCATCGCAGACCGCGCACAGACAAACACACAGCAATACGGAAAGAGACCGTATGGTGTTGGGCTGCTCATTGCTGGTGTCGATGCGAAGGGCCCCCATCTGTTCGAGTTCCAGCCTAGCGGTGTCACACAGGAGATGGTCGCCTGCGGTATTGGCGCCAGGAGTCAAATGGCCAGGACATACCTGGAGAGGCATCTTGACGAGTTTGACAGTGCTAGCAGAGAGGAGCTCATCAAGCACGCGCTGAGGGCACTTAAGGAGTCGCTTTCTCAGGACAAGGAGCTCACAGTCGACAACACCAGCGTTGGTATCGGAGGCATTGGGGAGAACTTCGCCCTGCACGAGGGTCAGGACATCGCAGAGTGGCTGTCGACCACATTCGAGAACGCAGAAGGTGGTAACGAGGAGGGCGGTGACGGAGAGGCCATGGAGATGGACTCTTAGATTAGCGATGTAGTGGGCAGCGTGCGGTGCGACACTAGACGATCTGCAAGCCAGAGACCTCCCCAGTTTTAGAGGAAGGATACTCAGTTGCTCCAAGACAATCTAATGCTACGGTAGAAACAGCATAGCTACGAAAACACGACGAATATGAATTCAAGACACTGCTCATCTTTGATCCTTGTGCTTGATTGCGGGACTCCTCGGACTGTTAGTATTCTGCAGGGGATGCTCACATTTGGGTGCATCTGGGGCTGTCAGGTTGCGCAGTAAAACTCTTCACACGATTTCACGAGGAATTTCTATATGAATTGCAGCTTAACCCTCTAATGTACTGCAAAGGCTTCTGGCTTGTCAAAAGTAGTTGATTTGTACCAAGTCGCGTTATGGTATGCATCTGGCTGCGCAGTCACGTGGGCCGAGATGCAGCTCCGAGCGGCCGCAACTTTCGATTCAACACCTCCAACCCCATCCGCGACCCGCAAACCCACCCACCTCCCCGTCAACCCGCATCCAACCATCACAATGTCTGCCGTCTGGAAAACCGCCGGTCTTACGTACGCTTCGCTCCGCTGCAATTGGACCCAAGGACATCGCAATTGACACTTCCAACAGCTACAACCGCTACATCTCGGTCGCATCGCGCGTCGTTCGCCGATCGCTCAAGGAGGACAAGCGCATCGCTGCTGAGCGCAGGGGCGAGAGCGAGCTCAGGTTCGCCAAGTGGGAGGTGAGTCGATAAAGCTGGGAGGCATGGGACGTGGGAAACATGGGGGCTAACAGCGGGCAGAACGGCAAGCAGGGCGAGGTCAAGGAGCTGAACGACGCTGCTCTCCAGGCCCAGGCTGCTGCCAAGGCTGAGGCTTCCGCTTAAATGCATTAAACATGGGCTGGGAGAAGAGGGCAGAGGTGTGAATGTATACATGTACTATCAATGCCGAAGGAAGCTTTCTGGAGGACGGGCAAAAGCCAATGCATAACCTGATTTGAGCTTACAGCACGCTTTCATACACACTTTGCGATCGTGACGTGACTTCTATGCAAATGCGCGAGTGAATCGTGGAGAGTGACGTTCAGGTACCCAGCTCGAGGAGACGGAGCCATAGGTGCATCAAACTTTCCCGCCAGCCGCTTCGGCGCGCGGACTGCTGCTCCTCCACACCTGGGTAACCATGGCAGACCCTCACCGCCACAGCACCGCCTCGCCGCAGGATGCTGGTGCGGTCTCCAGTCACGATGGAGCTGGTAATAAAAACGCTTCGTGTTGTATATGTTTGTTGTTAATATGAACAGGCCCCTCCCACGTGAATGTCACCCCGCAAACCAACCTGCCGCTGAGGCAAGCGTTGAGACAGCCAATCTGCGCGCCAGAACCAAAGATTCATGATATCACAGAGAAATTTCTGAAAGCCAGCGAAGGTATGTGTCCTCCCTTTTTGATGATTGAACCAGTACAACTCGCAAGAGAAGGATGGTGGGGTATGTTGGTATCGTATGGTTGCCATGTGCTTTCCCAAAATGATCAACTTGCATGACTGTACGACTTCGTCAGAGTTTACTTACTTACTTGTTCCAGCCCTCGAAGTTGGACAGCTGGTCAAAGATGACTACTTCACCCTCTTCGAGTCCATCGGGGCCATTGAGGTATGCATAACCCGGCCGCGGTAGTAGCTGACCCATCTAACATTTGCAGATCATGGACCCCAAGATGGACAGCGGCTTTCTCGAGCCGGGAGAGACGCTCGAGGATGAGTACGATACATCGAGCCCTCTGCTTCCAGAAGAAATAATTGGCATCATGGACCAGTTGCTCTGCTATGAGATGGCATGGCACACTGGATATCCTCTCTCTCAAACTCTATTCACCTCAGTATACATCGACAAACTGCTGTGGCCAGAGCCCAAGACTCTAGAGCAGTCACAGTTTATCCCAAACGGCGAAAGTGCACATGGGCCATCGACACAAGCCTTACTGCAAGTTTTGAGAGCGTATTGCCTGGCGCTTATCAAAGGCTGTGATTATGTGATAGCGAAGATCACTGGCCGAGACTACTTTGAGGAGGAAGACTTCTGCACTCAGACGTATAACCGTGTTCTATTTGTCAGCACGCCAATAGATGTTTTTCTGAGAGAGCTCGATGCCGCGATGGAGGTCATGGAAGAGTGGGTTCTTGACCATCAATGAAAAATGATGATACTAACAGATAACAGCACTGACCTCAAGTTGGATGATGAGCTCCGATCAGCCTTGATTTCCAGGCTACAGTTCAGACAGGATTTCCTTAGAGCCTTGGATCTAGAGCATCCGCTTGAGCAGATGTCGACTTCGTGGTCACCGGTCCGTTCGGGCTTGAATACCATCAAAGCAACATCCCAGCTTGGGAAACCGGTGGCCGGTGCATTCAGTACCAAGATGCAACGCAGACTGGCGTCGACGGTTCCACCACGGCCGATCGTAGAGTTCGAGTTCAAAGAGGCATTAGATCTGCTCGAACATCTTTGCATTGATTGCGAGGAAGCGACTCGATTCATTGACCTGCCTCAAGATCCCTTGGAATACCAGTCGTTCTTGTGGGCCTTTGCATCACGGTCGCCTGCACCACTGCCATACTCGAGATCGTATCTATCAACGCTCCTTTTTCACCCCGAGATCCTAAACACAGCAGTCTCACTACCCCTTGCGGACGTCAAGACCCTCGTATTCCCAGCGTCACCCGTCCTCGATCCCAGCAACTGGACAATATCACCACCAAGAGACCCTCTCCTCTCCAAACCACCACGACTACAGATGGCAATGCTCATCGACGAATTCGTTGAACGCTCAGGGCAGCCCTATCTCGACCTCTGGGTCTCACTTGGCCAAAACCGATGCCGCCTCCGCCGCATGCTCACCCACGTAATCACCGGCTGGGACCTCCTGCAAGCCGACGCCAGTCTCGTCGACACCGACCTTGCGGCAGTGGCCTCTGAACTTTCCCTCTCAGACCAGCTCCTCGAATTCTCCCTCTCAACATGGGTCTACCACCGCAAACTCTGGATGATCGAAAAAGTCCTCCTCCTCAGTTTCGAACAAGACATCTTCCTCCCCGACGAATACTCAGGGATGTACCTCTTCCTCTCCCTCATCGCCACCCGGCGCCGCGAACTCCTCACCCGCATCCAAACCCACCACCACACGCGGCACACCCAACTCCTGCGCACCCGCAGTCTGCGCCTCGCAAACGAAATCGCAAACGCAGCGCCCTACCTCGACAGCCTAGCCGCAGAAGCCACCGGCACCGCAGCCCTCAGCCTCGCTCTCGCGCGCTTCTACACCATCGCCGCATACACCAAACTCCTGCCCCTCCCCGCGCGCCCCTTCAGCTCCGAACCCCTCCGTTACGAACTCCGCATGAAGCCCTTCCTCGCCGTACAACCCCCCGAAGTCCCACCCTTCGAAGACTTCAAGGAACACACACAGCCATACGGCCCCTACACATCTCCGGACCCGGGGTTCCTCACCGACATGCGCAACGAGGCGAGCGAACTGTGGCGCGAAGTCGACGGCAACGTGCGCGCCGCGAAAGACGCGTTCGCGGAGCTGAAGCGTCTGGGCGCCGGTGCTGCGCGCAGCGTGGGCGTGGAGAAGGCGTGGAACAGCGATGTGCAGAGTCTGCTGGCGAGTTGTGTGGCGCTTGGGATTGCATCTGCGGGGCTCAAGGATGCGGTGAAGAAGGCTGATGGGATTGAGGGGTTGGGTGTCAAGGCGGAGATTCCGGAGAGCGGGAAGGGGAAGAGGTATGCGGAGGGGTGGGTTGTGGTGAAGATTGCGAAATCGGACGGCCAGGCTTGAAATGCATGGTAAAGCATACTCTCCACACGCCGAGTTGATAATTGAATACACCCGAGCCCTCCGAACACAATTAAAACTCCAAATACTAGCCGATCCCAGGGTATCAAATGCACACTCACTCCCAAACGCCCTCACCACCCTCTCCATCTCTCCACAAAAGCCCCCCAAACGCCTTCCCCCCACCCCCCTGCCCACCCAACTCTCCACAAACCCCGTCCGAGACCTCACCCCTTACACCTCCTCAAACACCCCTCCCTAACCCTCTTAATACTCTTCGCACTAATCCCCCTCTCCCCCGCCGTCTTCGCCTTAATCCCCGCCTCCCTCATCAACTCCTGCATGAACAACACATAATTCAAATAGATCTGTGCAATCATTAACAAACGTACCAACAAAAGATCCTCAGACAATAGTCGACGCCTAACAACATTCGACGTCCCACAGTCCACGGGCAAGCGCCGGGGTAGTCTTCTGCTGTACATAACACAGACGGTGTTTCTGGATAAGGGTAATAGTGTGGAACGTACCAAGATGTCGACGTTCTTGCTCAACGGCCGGTTCGCATGCGCCTTGATGATCTTCTTGAGCGTGCCGCGTGGGTAGAGGGTTTGTGGCATCGTTGCAGGACGCAGTAAACAGTACGCAGTAAACAGAACGCAGTATGCAGTAAACAGTACGCGGTATGCAGGACGCAGTAAGCGGTAGGCGGTATGCAGGACGCAGTAATTGGCACGCAGTATCCGAATGACGCTGGGGAGTTCCAACAGCGTAGAGTGTGGTTCGTTCGTTTGTGATGTCGTGTTATGAGGCGAGTGTTGGGTGTTGACGTCGTGCCCAGGACGTGCGCGTGCATCGGGGAAGGTGCGCGGTGTCACGTGTATATGTCGTTGTTAGACTCGCAAGGGCTGCCCACCCACTTTCCTAGGTACGTAGGTACTCAGAATCACAAAGATAATTCTGTGGATGTTGCTGCTGCTGTCTTGCAATGACGCATGCATTCTGCCGCAATCCCACAGACGCTTGCAAAATCACAAACAACCACGCATAAGCACTCGAAGTGAACAAATGAGAATCCATATAATACTCTATCTGGAAATTGGGACTATCACAGGATAATGTTACAAAAGCCCCGAGCCAAACGAGATTTTGCATCTAACGCGCGCTCCTCAACACGACTGTATTTACACCTTAAGACCAAGCTCCTCAGCGTACGGCAGAACGAAGAGGTCACCGACCGCGGAGACGGAAGCCTTGTTCTCGAGTAATGTCTTGGCAGCCTGGAACAACATGTTAGCAGTCTGTAAATAGTGCGTGGAATTCGGAGAGTACTTACCGACTTGACGGCCTCCTCTGATACACCGTCGATGGCCTTGGCAACCTCGTCGATCTGGTAAGCCTTGGAGTTGTTCACGAGGCCGTTGCCAGAGAGCTGGAGACCGGCGCGGATGTCCTGGCCGTTCTCGAGCTCCTTGAACTTAGCGGCAGCCTTGGCCTTGGAGATCTGCTCGCTGGAGATCTCGCCAGCTGCGATCTTCTTGATGGCCTCGACGGCAGCCTTAGCAGTCTCAGCGACGGCCTGGGCGGAGCCGGTGATGGAGGTGTACAGAAGACCGGCGTCGGAGTAGATGGCGCTGGTGGTCTTGACCGAGGTGGAGGGGGTAGCCTTGGCCTGGCCGAGGATGGTGAAACCGGGCGACCACTTGACGGCAGACTGGCCACCGAGGAGGGAGCCAAGGACGGCAATCTCGGGCTTGTAGAACTGGCCGGTGAAGGAGCTGGAGCCGGGGAAGGCAATGACGATGGCGTTGCCACCATCGTGGGCAAGGCGCTCCTCACCACCGTAGTACTTGGTCTGCTCGGTGCCCTGGCTGAGCTGCTGCAGGGGA
Source organism: Curvularia kusanoi (assembly GCA_011058905.1). Lineage (NCBI taxonomy): Eukaryota > Fungi > Ascomycota > Dothideomycetes > Pleosporales > Pleosporaceae > Curvularia > Curvularia kusanoi. Next base: position 840,624 of record SWKU01000014.1, on the reverse strand, counting down.
GTGGCAGGGACGTCGTCGAAGAACTGGCCAACCCACTTGGAGAACTCGCCGTGGTCAGCGCCGTTGGCGACAACGGCGAAGTTGGACTTGGCGTATGCGCTCTTGGAGAAGTGCTCGATGGTCTCAGCGTCGAGGTACTTGGTGTAGGGCGTCTGCGAGGCCGAGGCGGTCGAGTTGCCGAGGCCGCGGTGGAAAGCAATGCTGTGTGCGGAGTTGATGGCCATGTCGACGGGGCTGCTGACGAAGCGCTTGTGGGCGAAGTGGATCAGAGGAAGAACCTCCTCGTTGTAGACGTGAGCTGTGCTCGTCAGTAGGCGTCCGAATAACTCTCTCTGCATCTGTCTAGCGTACGCTGGTACTTGGTCTGGCTGGCGATCTCGCCGAAGAGCTCAACGAAGTAGGGCAGGTCATCGCGGAGGAACTTGGCCTCGAGGACGAGGTTCTCGCGCGAGTGGTGGGCGTTCAGGGCAGCTCCCAGAAGCTCGGACTCGCGGACAATGCGCAGGGTCGACCTTCGCTCGGTGGACTGTGATGCAATTGGGCGTCAGTAGAGCTCCCGCGCGGTGATACAGGGCTGGAGACCGCTATGGTGCGGTGCCAGATGGGATGCATACCCGGAACGCGAAGTTGGCAAGACCCTCAGTCAGGCCGGGCAGGGGCTGGTAGCGGGTACCGGCCTTTGCGACAAGAGCAAGAGTGGTCGTAGGGCCAGCGAAGTCCCTGCTGGCGAACTTGACGCCCTTGGCCTCGCCGGACTGGTACTGGAAGGATCCTGAGGCCGGGGCAGCGAGCCCGCGCTTCTGCGTCGACGACAGCTGGCGGGCAGCTCGTTGCGCGCCCCGGCAGGCGGTTGTGCGGGACAGCATCGTGGAGAGAGCACCGATCGGGGGGCGGTGGAGCTGGGGGTGGAGGGCAATTGATGGTGATACTGATGGATGCAGCGTCCTGCAAAGATGTTGCGAAGACGCCAAGCGTCAGCCAGTTGCGCCTGCCGTGGTTGGCTGGCCCGTCCCCGCCTGCGCCCGCGCCTTTAGAAATTCAGCAGCAGCACGCACCCCAGTCAGCCCTCTCTTCACGCGCAAACCGCCCAATGTCTGCCCGGTAGCCCCGAAGTCTCCTAGATATCTGGCAAATATCTAGGCTATAAAATGTCGTACAACCAGCGCGAGACTCCGGTAAGAGCCTGTCCAAGCTGCCTGCAGCTGCTGCACTGTGCTGCGCTGTGTGCAACTGAACTTGTGAACTCGAGCCAACACGATTCCAGATCCTCGCGGAGCTCTGCACCTACCTCGTCGAGGATGTCTACGGCGAGCTTGCAGCGGTATGTGTAGCGCCTTGCACCCCATGCGCCTCCATCGAGAATTCGTGGATGCGCATTGCCGTCTATTTTCTGCCATGCGCACATGTCTGACACTCTCCAGCGCGTCTACTCGGTGCTAGCACGTCACGGACGGCAGACGCTTGCGGCGATTGCAAAAGCATCTTACCTGAACGGCCGACAGATCAAGTACGGCCTCGTTATCTTGTTGCAGCAGCACCTCGTCTTCCACTCCGGCCACTCCGGCGACGCGCTGCCTACCTACTATGAAATCGACTGGCAGAACTCGTACGCCCTTGTCCGTGTCGGCAAGGTCACTAAACTGGTCGAGGATCGATTTGGCAAGAAGGCTGCTAATGTCATGACCAATCTGCTGCGACTCGGGCATACGCGCATTGCAGACCTTAAGGAAGCGTACTTCCCCCCCGAGCACGACAGCGACGATGAATCCGACGACGGCATTGTGAACGGCGCTGGTATGAAGAGAAAGAGAGGGGCCAGCAGTGAGACAAATGGGTCTGCAAAAACGAATGGTGTAGTGAATGGTGACGTAAAGCCTGTTGTGAACGGAAACCATGCGCAAAATGGTACAACGAATGGAGAGCAGGAGCATGCAGAGGAAGAGGAGAGTGGCGAAATTGCGTCGGTCGACGAGCTATATGACATTATTGAGCGGCTCATTGAGCGTGGTTGGATTCGAACTATGACCGAGTCGCAGTACCTGTCTCCGGGCGACATGCACGACATCCTCCAGCGGGAAACGATCGAACAGGATCTCGGCGGACAGTTTCCCACCGGTATCAAGGATAAGGCAACTTGCCACCGAAACACACTCGAACGCATCCGCAGTATGCGCGACGGTTGGCTGCAAGTCCCCAAGTTCTCACGACGACGCCAGCCCGATCAAGACTACAGCAACCCAACCAAGCGTGTGAAGGTCAATGGCGCAAACGGATACAACAGCGCGAGTGGTGCTGCGCCAGAAGACAAGCTCGTCATTCGAGTGAACCCCGAGAAGGTTGCTGTCGCCATGCGCACAGAGCAGCTGGTCAATCTTGTCGAGCAGCGCTTGGGTCATGTCACTGCCAGCATCTATCAGACCATGCTTCGCTTACTAGAAGCAAACACTCCGCGCTGTTACGAGGAGTATCCTGAGCCACCACTTCCTACCGACGAAGGTACAGAAAATCATGTCGATCCCAAGCACCTCGTCACCGCGCGTGACGTAGCGAAGAAGATCAGCAAGGATCTGGATATTTGCGAAGGATTAGATCCCAATGCCATTGTCCAGATCACCAGGAAAGGTCATGTCCGCAGCGCAAACGTACTCAGTCAGCCTATCGATCCCTCCACCCTGAGCATGGACGAGAAGACGAGGATCATCGACAAACACATCCAGCTGCTCTCTGAAGACCCTACGCATTTTGTTACATGGCACTCTCGCGCAGGCTACTCGCAATGGCACATCGAGTTCGAAGAGATCGCGAAGCAGCTTATACAGACTGAGATCGAGAACACTGTCTCCGCCAGAAAGGGCTCATTGGGCGTCAAGTTACTCCGTGCGCTCAGGAAGAAGGGCAAGCTTGACGAGCGTGCCGCCTGCAACACCATGATGATGTCTGCCGCTGACATCCGTGGCATCGTCAATGACCTGACCGTCCAAGGTATTGTGCAGACTCAGGAAATTCCCAAAGTGGAACGACGAGAAGCAAAGCACTCACTGCATCTCGTCTGGTATGACCGCCAGCGTGCGCGAGAAAAACTACTGCACGACACATACAAAGGCATGGTGCGCATACTTCAGCGCATTCAATTCGAGCGTGAAAAGGTGCAGCCCCTCCTCAGCAAGGCCGAGCGCTCCGATGTTGTTGGCAACGAAGAGAAGTGGCTCAGTAAAGGCGAGCTAGACGCGTTGAGAAAGTGGAAAGAAGTGCAAGAAAAGCTGTGTCTGCAGCTTTTTAGAGAAGACGAGCTGGTCGCGACCCTGCGCGACTTCCACGGCCCATTGGTCTCTGTGTAACAATAGCATAGTGCAATTGGCTTTCGCTTTCGGCTTCGGCCTCCTTTTGGCGTTGGATAAGGCGGCAACGTGTCTTGCCATATATTGCGGCAGACCATATAAAAGCATCTGGTATGATTGATACCCCCGAGCATATGGGACGGAGTTCGATTTCGCAAGTAGCTTTCTTAGAAAAGGGAATGGATATGTATCAATAAGATTCTTTCACTTATCCCCTGCGCCCTTGCGCCCTTGTGAAGGTCTGTACCTTTTATGACTTCGCTAAGCTAAGCCCGAACTTACAAAACTGGTGCCTATTGAGGGACAACTGGAACTCTGCAACTTGATCCACATCTTCGTCAACAATGCAGACACAACCGCCTCTCGAGGCAAGCCAGCGACCCGAACTTTCCAGTGACGAAGCCAACAGCGACACAGAAGATAACCAGGCATTCTCGGAAGTTCTAGCTCTTATACAACACGAGAAGATCGCGGCCTTCTGCATCGAAACACGTGGGCGCATTGAGCCCTCGTTCACAGACCAATTCAGTTCAGCACAGAAGCAAACCGCTACTCTCGAGCCAATAATCTTCGGCTCTTATCACGCCGTTTTCCCTGTCAAATTTGAGGATGGAGTTCGCTGGGTTCTCAAAGTTTCCGCAGTAGGAACAAGAGACCAGTTTGGTTCGTCCTCCGCTGCAGCCCTCAAGTCTGAGGCCTTGACTATGCGTCTTATCCGCAAAAATACAACGATTTCGGTTCCGGAAGTCTTTTCGTTCGACTGCTCTGTCGGAAATATACTCGGGGTTCCTTTCATTCTTATGAGTTTCGCAGAGGGGGTCTCAGCGTATGATGTCTGGTTCGACAAGACCATTGTCCCGGAGACATTGCAGACTCATAGATCTCAGATCTTGAGAGATGTGGCGGCAGCTATGGTTCAATTGGATCAATTTGCGTTCAAGGCTGGCGGCGCACCAATCTTTGGCGAAGACGGTAGCATCACAGACATTGGTCCCATGAGATCTGTCGACAATAGGCGCATGATTGAACGATTGGACGACGACAATAACGACAGCGAGATGCCATTGTACTACACTTCTGGTCCCTTCTTCTCTCCTCAAGAGTTCTACCAACATGTTCTGGATGGGGAAGAGCCAGATCCCGACCCTTTCGTCAATGGCATCAAGAGCTTACTTCAGCTATTCCTCTCGTGGGTGCCTGATTGCCAAACCGAGACGCCCTTCGTCATAAGCCACCCGGATCTGAACTTCCAGAACATCCTAGTTTCATCAGAGGGCCGATTGCAAAGCTTGATCGACTGGGACGATGTCGTAGCTGTTCCTCGTAGCATTGGAAACGAGAACTTGCCTTCGTTCCTCACAAGAGATTGGGACCCGGCCATGTATGCTTGGAACGAGGATATGGAACGAGGCGTCGAGCCTCGTGGATGCTGGGAAGATTCACCAGAGACCTTGCAACGCCATCGTCGGGAGTACCAAGCGTACATCTCTTCTGCATCTGGTGGCGAGGGTGCCATGACCAATCTCTCACTGTATGTGCAGAATTTGGTCTTTGCTGCTGGAGACACGATTGTTCGGTTTGATATTGTGAAGAAGTTCGTGGATGAGATTGTACCTTTGGCACTCGATCTGGCTGAGCCTGACGACAGAAAGAAGCTTGCGGAGCAGTCTGATGTGTTTGATATTGCGATGGGCTTAGTGGAAGGCACTCTTGAGCAGAGTATCATTGAGCTTCTTCGAAGAGGCTTTGAGGCTTTGCTGAGCCGAGCATAGAATAGAGAAGTACAGATAGTGGGTGGGACGAAGTGGCTGCAGCTGCGCGGTCGCTCTTGCTTCTGAACCTTCGCTGTACTGCACGTAGCATCCGATTCTACTTTTACCTTCAATATTGACACTTTCTCCTTCCGTCCGTCATTTGTTCCCGCTGCTTACCTTTACTGCTCGGCCTCACTTCCTAACTCTGCTTCTTGCTTTCACTCTCACTCTCGCTTCTCCCCACTTTCGCTCTCACCTGCGCACCGCTTTCCAAACCTCCCACGGTTCTTCCTGCCCTCGTCAATCCACTCCTTCTGTCCTCGTCTCTTCATTACCTTTCCACATCAACCTCAGTCCAAAGAACACCTTACTCGGAGAACGCACACAGCAATCGCTTAGCCATGGCCGACCAGCCTAATCTCGACAAATTGCCGCCAGAGCTGCAGGCAATGATCTTCGAGCTAGTAAGCGCACTGTGGATGAGATATGCGGATTAGTGACTGACACAATCGCAGCTTCCGACGTCTGCGGTCAAGGCTATGCGACTTGTCAGCAAGCACTATAGCACAGAGGCGGCGAAAGCGCTATGGACTGATACTACGATCAGCCTTGATCATGTGCTGGAGAGCCTTCCGGCCACATTTCCGAATGGACTTGTCGACAACGTCAGAAGGTTGTCTGTCAAGACGGAGTCATACGACTGGGACTGGAAGAACGACGTGGCCTTCGAGCTCCTCAACAAATTACCCCGTGATCGTTTACTTGCGTTTCAGTGCCAAGATTTTGCTGTGAGCGGGAAAGTTCTGGAAACCCTTCTTGAAAAGCATTCATATCTCTCGGAATTGTCCATTTTCCCGGATGACAATGGTCTCCCCGATACCAGCGTTGTGCGCGGCAACTCGAGTAGGTTACAATCTGCTCATATACAGCTAGCGTATCAGGAAGAAATTCCTCGCGGTATCAGCGCCTTGTTCGAACGCATATCAGGACTACAAGAGATGAGGTTGGAACCGAGATGGTATGATGACAACGGCATGAACTGGAGCTCGCCCCCACCAGATCATTGGCCGAACTTACAACGTCTGGTCATCTGTCGGTTGAACCTGCAAAATACGATGGCCGTTACTGCGGCACCGCCCTACGTGCCCCAACTGAAAGCCCTGGAACTGCTGAACTGTTCGAGATTCGAAGGGTTTTTACAGCTTATTGCTGGACAAAACAAGGAAGGGCCTGGGTGCCGGACTTTGGAATCATTCATCTGTCAAACAGACATTTCCGAATTCAATAGAGCAACGGACGTCTTGGCCAGGCTTCTTAAATTGGCTAAATGCCTCACCAGATTCATTCTTGACATCGATGGGCATGAGGAGCATCCGATACTGAGCAGAGTTGGTCCTCCCGTCAATCCTTGGAAAGAGTTACAATTTACTATGTTCTCTGATCCTTGGCGTCAACTACGCTCAGCACATGACATTGCCTATATTGCTGTCGGCTGCAAGAATTTGGAGAGGCTCGTGATCGGTATTAAATACGATTTTGAAGTCAACAGAGATCCATTTGATCTGACAGAGCTTATGCACACCTCGGGGCCGCTTGTAAGTGTTTCTTGGAAAACATAATAGTGCATATTTCTGACCCTTTCTCTCAGATAAACATCGCCAAGATGCCCACGCTGAAGCGTCTTTCGTTGGTAGAGTGCTTTAATCATTACTTGCCCGACCCCTTTTCCTCCGTAGAAGGACTTCAGTCATTTTATGAAGGAGCCGCTGATCAGATAATGGACTTCCTTGTGAAAGCTGGTTCTAAGATAGAGGTTCTTGATTTTGGTACAACATGGGAGGGCAGCGTCGATCTGTCAAGACCGCTGCTATCCCAACACCAGTCACAGATAGTACTCAACCGTCCATAGTCTCTTCGTAAGATGCTGGATACCCGATGGCGGTGCACCTGAATCGTAGGCAATAGAGATAGTTTTGCTGCAGCCTACAGCCAATCTCACTTGGCCCAAGTAAATCAACAGACCTGTGTATAGCTACTATCTCGCGCACAGTAGGATCAAATGTTACTCCATACTATCATCTCGTATGTGCACAGACTCGAATCTCTCTGAAACTACCAGGTTGGCCTCTTGGAATTGGCAAGATGTTATACCAATGACGTAACACAGCGACTATTGTAGCAGGGATAGAAGCTAGCTACAATACCAATGGGGCCCCTCCCGGCCTGGTCGCACTTCCAGTATTCAGATATTTCTGAGACCTTTTGATGTGAGTTCAGGACTCGGTTGTCTGATTGGCTCAAAGAAAATATCACACCGAGTATTGCAGCACTCATGAGTGCCCACTCTCGCCAAGTGGAATCGATTGGCAAAGCTCTCTTTGTACACAAAATCGAATTTCACAAACTACATTGGTCGCGTGCCAAACAACTCACAGTCAAAAGAGGGTTCCCCACTAGCAAAAGCTTGGGCGCCGTGCGGGCCGGCACTAAGGCACGCAAGCTTCCCCAGACACCTTCGGCCAAAGCAAGCTTGCACGCCCACACTCCAGAACCACCAACACCATGTCCTGGGCCAAGCGGCGGGCAGGCCCTCTAATCATCCTCGGCACCTCCGCCGCGGGCGGCGCCGCCTACCGATTCTTCGGGACCTCGAAAGCGTCGGATGAATCGCTAAACCCGCACACCTTCACACCGTACACGCTCGTAGACAAACAACCCGTCTCCTCCACCAGCGCGATCTTCGTACTCCGCAACTCCGCCGGCGCGCCGGACTCGCAGAGCGTTCGGGAGGTGGAGCGCCGCAGCGTATGGAGCGTGCAGATCAAGCAGCCGCAATTGCAAATTGCGCGCGCCTATACGCCGCTGCCGCACACCACTGACGAGAAGAAGAAGGATGACAACGCGCCGCAGGATATGCGGCTGTTGATACGTCAGGAAACCGGCGGGGAGGTTTCTACGTACTTGCACCGTCTGCCTGAGCAGGCGACGATTGAGTTACGCGGCCCCAATGCTGAGTTCGAGTTGCCGCGGGATGTTAAAGAGGTTGTTTTCTTGGCTGGTGGGACCGGGATTGCGCCTGCGATGCAGGTTGCGCAGGCGCTTAGTAGGCGCACGGGGAGTAGGATGCATATTCTGTGGGCGAATAGGCGGAGGGAGGAGTGTGTGGGCGGTGTGAGTGATGAGCAGGGGAGCACGAAGACTTCGCAGAATCGGGTGGGGTGGTGGAAGAGTGTGCTTATTGGGTCGAGTGAGACGGCGACTTTGGTCGGGCTTTCGAAGGATGAGCCTGCTGAGAGTGTCACGCCGAAGGAGAAGGGACTCATTGTGAAAGAGCTGGATGCGCTGAAGGCGAAGAATACGATTGCAGTGCAGGGGTTGAAGGTGCAGTACTATGTTGACGAGGAGAACACATTCATACAGCCAGAGGATGTTAAGAAGAGGATGATAAGTACATCGCAAGAAAAGGGCTCTAAGCTCATCATAGTGTCTGGTCCAGACGGATTCATTGAGCATTGGGCTGGTCGGAAGGTATGGGCTGACGGACGGGAAGTACAAGGCCCACTTGGAGGTGTATTAAAAGGAATGGATCTGGGAGACTGGAAAGTCTTCAAGCTGTAGAAGTGTAGAAGCGTGTACGCTACCAAAATGATACCCAACTCAGACTTACTTTACTCCAATAAGAGCACCTCTATGTGTTTCTGGGTATGCGTTCTTCACAGAAATATATGAAGCCACTTTCACTACATAGAGGCACAGTCAAAGTTTGCAAAGTAATCAAACAATGGAGCATCGCTCACTTCAGAGGGCCCACCTAATATGGCCTATCTGGCAAAAATTGCCGTTTATGGAAGGATCGATTTCGCAATTGCCGGGACCGGCTCGCAAACGGCCAGGGTGGGTGCGGCGCAACTTCCGCACGATGGGTAAGCTAGTGATCCTCATAGTGATCACTGAATGTAACCGCGCAGGGTTTCACTTACACCGCTGACTCTTTCCTTTATTGCCAGGTCCTATACATGTGTGACTTCCTCCACATTGACTTATTCCACCAACGCGCCTGCCACTCCTTCGGCGTTGCACAACCCTCGCTAATCAACCAACCATGACTGCCGATCCCGGACAATTCGAGCAGGGACTCGATAAGAACCTCAACATGGGCCCTCACAAAGACCTCGACAAGGACCTCGAGAAGGAACTTGAGAAGGACCTTGATAAGGAACTCGACAGCTCTCCATCACTGGTGTCAAGCGAAGGTGAGGAAGAAGAAGATCCTAACGCGCGGCCTGCATGCTTCAAATCGACGTTCCAAGAATGTCTGTTCGTGCTGTCGGTCACCATGGCAGTCGCCATGACAAGTGTTCTCACTGGCTCTATCACCGTCATGAGCTCATATGCAGCTAAAGACCTGAACATGACCAATGCCGAGACCACCTGGATGAACGCTGCCTGCTCCTTGTCCGCTGGCTCTCTGCTTCTCTTCTTCGGAAGCATTGCTGATCTGTTCGGACGTAAGACGATGTTCATTGGCTCCATGCTGATGTTTTCCGTTGTCTCTCTGGGTACTGGCTTCGCCAAGGACGGAGTCACGATAGATGTGTTGTGCGGAATCCTCGGTATCTTCTCAGCAGCTGCAGTTCCTCCAGCTCAAGGTATACTCGGTACGATCTATAACAAGCCAAGCCCTCGAAAGAACAAGGCCTTCGGCTGTTTCAGCGCTGGTAATCCGCTAGGCTTCGTCTTTGGAACAATCCTATCTGGAGTCTTCACCCAGGTCTTCAGCTGGCGGGCTAGTTTCTACCTGATTGCAATCACGTACTTCCTCACCGCAATTGTCGCGTTTCTGACAGTGCCCGTTGACAAGATGCCCAAACAGACGCTTGATCGGGAGACCTTGAAGAAGTTGGATCTGCCTGGTACAGCAATGACCATCGCTGGTATTGGAATGTTCTGCGCCGCGCTCAGTCTAGCAGGCGATGCCCCCCAGGGCTGGAAGACTCCATATGTGTTGGTGCTGCTGATCGTCGGCCTTCTTCTGATCGCTGCATTCATCGTGTGGGAACTCAAGTATCCGTTCGCCATTGTCGACATGAAGGTCTTCAAAGATAGGGACTTCTCTCTGGTAAGTAATGAACCCCACAGTCAAAGACATCCGCTAACTTTCATAGTTACTCCTCATCCTCGCCCTTGGCTTCCTAGGCTTTCCAGTCTTCTCATTCTGGCTCGCGCTTTACTTCCAGGTTGAGCTCAAATACAGCGCACTCATGACGGGTGTACACATGCTGCCTATGGTTGTGGTTGGGTTGCTTGCAAATGCCATCGCCGCCCTGGCTCAGCACAAGGTTTCGAATAAGCGTCTCATGGGCATCGGCGCATGCGCTTACGTCGCAGCCTTCACGCTGGCTGCCGTACAACGACAGGGAAACTCGTACTGGGCCTTCTCATTCCCCGCTCTGTGTCTGTGTGTTATCGGTGCGGACTTCGAATTTATCGTCGCCAATGTAAGTAAAGTGCCGATCGCTCCGTTGAACTTAGCTAACGTTCTTAGATGTATGTCCTCTCCTCGATGCCTGCAAACAAGCAGTCGATAGCAGGCTCGTTGCTCCAAACGCTGACTCGACTCTGCACCGCTGTTGGATACGGCATTGCAACAGCCATCTTCAATGCCATAGAAGAGAGCCCACCGCGTTCTGGATACTATGCGGCAGATCCGGTGGCGCCGTACGCTAGCGTCTTCTGGTTCGCAATGGGTGTATGCTTCCTTGCTGTGCTCTTCGTACCTTTCCTTCGTATTACAACGCAGGGTCACAAGGGCGACACGGGCCGAGTCAACGAGGCCAACCCTACCACCGGCCCCGCGGATCTTGAGAGCGGTACCAAAGAGTAAATGCCTTGATGGTCTTCGTGATAGTGAATCATTCTGCTGTAGTTGCGAAGGAGGATGGACCGTGTCGAAACGACTTTTACGTGTCTTGAACGATGTATATACTGGCAAGGTTGTTAGCATAACCAAAAGTCAGCGAGATAAGTGTCTGAGGTGACCATATGGTCGAAAATGTGCTAGCAGGTAGAAACGATCCTGTATAATTAAACTCAATGTATGAGCCAATACTCCAACTACCATCACTACAAAGCAGTGCTCCGGCAGGGTTTCGTATCAGCATCTTCTCTCTTCTCTTCCTCTGGCCCCCAGTTCCCACGCGACAATGACACACCAAGGCTAGTGTGCGATCCAGAACCCTGCTTGGTTAGGAATCATGCGTTGCGTACATGGTTTGACTTGTTATAAGTATCAAGAAGAGGTTGAGAAGAAAAGATTGTTGTTCTCGCGCTTGAGAGACGAGCGATTATGAGCAACTCGACCGCTGTAGCCCGTCGCGCTGTCGTATTTGTTCTTGTTTGAGAGGAGTGTTTGTGTGTAAGACGCGGTGAAGTATTGTTAGCAACTTACGTACTGCAAACGCTCTGCGTGTCACGGCACAGTGCGTGTGGTAACGCGTCGGCCGTCATCTTGTGCATCACATGTTGCATGTAGCGGTTGGTCAGTGAGTGAAAACAAAAATAAAATATATTGTGGGTGGTTTAGGCATGTGATGTTTATGCTTTGGTTCGAGTCCTTACTTGGGTGGACCCTTGAATTTTCAATCAGGCAACAGCACACGACCAAGGAACAAAGCAAACATGTGTGAACAATTGTGCATTTGAAATTCATTTCTTAAAGCGCTAAATCGTTCCGTGAAATTCCTCCAAAGAATGCTTGATCCCAAGCCAAGACATATTGCAGGCTTTCTAGATATCACTACCGTTATCAACCTTTTCGTTGTGCACCCTGTCGTCCTTGTGGAAGATGCCGCCAGTGGCACCAGTGACCGAACTCCTCCTCCTCTCCACATCCCTTGCCTCCTCAGTGTCGTTGTAGTCAATGAGCAGGTTACCGCGCTTGTCGAAGCGGTGAGGCAACTCCTTTGCGATCTTGACGCAGTCGAAGGGTCCGGTGGTCTTGTGGAAGATCTCGTCCATCTCTTCGAGCGAACGCCCTGCGGTCTCGGGGAAGAAGAAGTACACGCTGGGGACCATGGCGGCGTTAATGACTGCGAAGATGATGTATGTGCGCCATTGGATGTTTGCGAAGGCTACGGGGGTTACCATGACGACCTAATGAGAAGTTAGAATTGAGATCCAAAGGCTTTTGATGGGGTTTCTTACCATGAAGTTGAAGGCCCAGTTGGCGGTCGTAGCGATCGCGTTGGCTGGGGCACGGATGGAGAGAGGCGTGATCTCGGCAGGGTAGAGCCAGGTCATACCCAGCCATCCGACGGCGAAGAACGAGTTGAAGACGAACAGCATGACGGTGGCAATCAGCGCACATGCCTTGTTGCCGACGTTGCTCGTAGTTCCTGCAAGGATAGCCATGCTGACACTCATGCCAACGGCGCCGAACAACATGAGACCGCGGCGACCGAATCTCTCGATGGTGAAGATGGCAATCCAGGAGGCAATCCAGTACTCAGTTCCATTGCAAGCAGCCAAGAGACGACTCAGGAAAGGCGAGAGGCCGAGGGAACCTTCGAAAATGGTGGCCGCGTAGTAAGTGACCAGGTTGATACCGGAAATCTGCTGGAACATCTGGTTGACGTAAGCCAATACGGTGCGATGGAAGTTCCTGTTGCGGTTGGTCTTGAAGCACTCCCTGAATCCGCCCCTGGACATCTCGAAGACGACATCCTTAACGGCCTGCAGTTCTGCAACAATCTTCTTGTCCTCCTTGGGTAGATCGCTCAAAGCCGCCAAGACCTCCCACGCTTCGTCGTCTCGTCCCTTCAGAACGAGCCAACGAGGAGACTCGGGCAATCCAGGAATCAGAATGAGGATAAAGATGGCGAGGATGATCTGGAAGCCGATAGGGAAGCGCCAGGCGATAGAGCTGGGCTCGAGGAACGAGAAACCAAGATCGAGCCAGTAACTCAGCATAACACCGAAGACAATCAACGATCCTTCGATCATGACCATCTGACCTCTTCGATGCGGTTTGGACGTCTCTGATTGCCATGTAGGGACCGTGCTGGTATTCATGCCGTTACCAAATCCAGTAATCCAACGTCCAACGATGAGCTGAGCCAGGGAGAATGATGCAGTTTGAATCGTAGCGCCAATAATCATGATAATAGAACCGATGAAGATAGTCTTTTTACGTCCGAGCATGTTCCCGAGCCAGATAGTCGCAACAGCGCCGAAGAAGCAACCGAGGGTGTAAGCACCGACAGTGATGGCCTGAATAGTGGCAGTGTGGCTTGCATCGCCATTTGGAGGCCGAAGAGTGTTGATTTCAGGGAAATAACGGACAAACGACTCTAGGGTGAGCAGACCGCCCATAACACCCTGATCTGATACTTGTGAGTCGATGATGAGAAAAAATCTTCAGCACAAAAGACATACCATATCCGAAAAGTGCGAAGTCAGTACCAGCAACAACAGCAATAGCAATGTTGAGCTTAGTGCCCGTGAGGCCGTAGAATTTCTTGCCCATGATGGCAACGTGCGCGTCTTAGCGCTTGTATACAACAACCAAGACGAATCTGAAGAGACAATCAAGTCTCAGCCAAACCTGGAGAGCAAAGGAGGTGTGACGGTAATACAGAAGAGCGCACAGTCGGCCTTTTGAATCAGCTTCGTCACCATCTGCCAGCGATGTAACCGGGGCCCAACCTCATGTCCAAGTCCACTAGCGCGCAATGTTAATGCGGCACCAGCAAGCCATGGCGCATCATCCCTCAGGCAGTGGGGAGCGATGACGTCCGGCGTTGAGCCGCTTTGCGGAGTGCGGGGATCAGGGCATCATTTGGGGTTGGTTTGGAGGCGGAGATCGAGAACGCTGCAAGGCGCGCTCGGATTGGAGATCCGTGATTCGCTCCTGCACAACGGCCGTGCCGCATGCTGGCGAGGCGCTTCGGTCGGATTTCCGTATGCGGTAGTCCCGGAAATCATCTGAGGGCACTGAGTCGTCGGCACCTGTCTTCCAAGTCGCATCGTGTCGACGCGGTGCGTGCTTGGGTCAAGCCTGTGCCGAGCTAATTCAAGCCGCAAAAGGCCCGCTGGCGTATGAGCGCCTTGCTTGTCTGCCTTTTCTTGCTTTCTGCTGGCATGTCTAACGACATGTGCGTCGCCAGAGAGCGATCAACACAAAGATCAACATTATCAAGCCATGGCGCTGGGAAACAGCGAGCGCCGTTGAGAGATGTTTTCTAGAAGCATGGATTCTTTGCTGGAAATCCACGCGACGTTTCCCACGTTGCGCAACAAGCAGGGAAGTGGAGACATGAGACCCCAGACTGAAGTTGGTCCAATGCTCCTTGGGTCAAAATCGGGTCACGGTTATCCGAACAACACTCCTGATGAGACTTACTCCGCATCACGTGCGGATGCCCTCACCGTAATCACGGGCAACCCTTTGCGCGAATTACCCAAAACGGACATGCCGCCCACCTCACATCTTTCACTCGCATAATCCGGGGTACCGCGCAATAGTCAAGGTAGGCCTGAGAGAGCTACGAGCAGCCACAAGTCTTTAACAAACAATCAAGAATGCGCTGCTGGATACCTACTTGGGCATTCCATTGCGGAGTTCATGTCAGCTCGATTGACTCCATCACCCCATGGGGTAACGACATTGGGGTAGATGTGAGTCGGGCGTTCTTGGTCTGCCGCCGAACACGAGATCAATTCCACCTTAATGACTATCTCAAACCTTCTCCGTTGTACAGCAACCGCCGGCTGTACAGTCTCTGCGAACTTCGCGACAGTTCGTAGAGGTCTGAATTCGTTTCTGCAAAGCTCTTTGCCCGGGCAGAAAACCCTGAATTAGAAGATACAGCTCACTTTGTCTTGGGTTTCAAAGCACATCAGTTAGGCAGGTGCAGTCGGATAGCGCTCTTTGTAGTCTGAGCATTTATTTGTCAGTGTGGTCTGAGCAGGTTCGAGCGCATCACGTTGCCTTTATGTCAAGTCATGCTTGTGGTTTTGTGCTGAGATCATAGATTTTTGCAGTTCTGATCGTCCGACCTTCACAGGAATCTCAACTCCCTAATCTTCATGGAAACAAAAACCACGCTGTATACGCGCCTTAAGACATCTGAAATCTGAGTGGAGGTATGTCTCATCTCTTGTGTCGCTGGATTTCTGGACGCAGATCGAACTCACTGCTATCCCGTTGGCCCAATGCAAGCTAGCCCTTCCCCTGAGCTTCGTTTCCCCCTCGCCAATCGTCGTCGTACCATGAGTATACTATGAGCTCTTGGACATCAGTCTAGGCTCTTCTGGCTCGATTCAACGCTGTCAAGTGAGTGCGTAATGTCCAAGCCCTGGCTCTACAATCTCCGGAACAGCGAGGTCGAGCCGTGCGCTCGCAATGCCTGATTCGGACTTCGCGGCAGTGGGCGATGTGTTGACCGCTGAGCCCGATTAGCCATCCAGATCGCATCAGCGAAGGCGGCCCCCGCATGAGGAAGAATGTGTCGATGTAGCTTACCATCTCGACACTGATCGTGAGAGGCAAATACAGTGAGCACTCTCCCTTTCTTTGACATGGCGACGGCACGCCTACGCTTCACGACTCTGCGCGGTCCCAACGCAGGGAATGTGTCTGAAGTAGTAAGTGCTTCATCTACAGAAGACAAGATCGATACTTGGCTGATGAGAGTCACTGCATTCAAGTGTAGGATACCGCAAGATCCCAATGAGCTCTCTGGTGTGCTCACGCATCCCATGTCCCTCACATAGGCATTCCGCATAGGCCCGTCTCGATCAGGGCCCCGATCCCGCCGATTCTGCTACCTGCAAAGCTCGTCTTTCTTATATTTTGCCTGAGAGGCTCAGGGAGTGCTTTTCAGAATGATGCTTTCTGCGCGCAAATATAATAGAACTGTACCCAGTTCTACCACTAGTGGACGAGATGACTGTCCCTCCTGATTGGATGCGAATTGGCGGAAGAGACACTCTCCATATCTCCTTCAATGGGAGTCTTTCAATGATCATTGGCGCAAGTTTGAAATGCTAATAGTTATTGAGATGACTATACAGGTAATCAGGTCTCTCGACTCTTTGAACTCTCCTGATTGTATCCTTCAAAATTGCTACAGAAGATGCTCCAAGTCTTGACCTTCTTCACGAGACGTGCCCGGTGTCGCTGCATGTCCGCCATCCGCCATTTTTGCTGCCTGCTCTTCGCCAAGATACGTGCGCGAGAACTCTGTGGTCACCTTCGGTTCAGTTCCCTTAAGTCTGTCTTTAATTCGCAGGGCATGGCTAAGAACATAATGCCGCTGCTCATGGTGAGGTATTAGGTATTTGGCTTGGAGGAGAACCCAACTACCATAATGGTCGGACACTTCCAGACAAGGTACACTGTGAATGTCTCTTGCCTCATTCGCAGGTTCCGAGCCACAATAGCAAACGACAAAATCCTCTTTCACTTTTCACTTTCACCTCTGGCTTCACCTCCACTTTCATTTGGTTTGCGCACGCAAAGATAAAAGCAAAACTTTTCCTAAAATTTCTCCTCGCCTCCTTCTCATACCAATCTACTTCAATTTCAGTACGAACTTGAAAGTCCCATTCATTCTCATAAGCACAAAGCGCAATGAAGCTCCTATACCTCCTTTTCGCTCTCTTGAGCCTCCTTTCTGCCGCGTTTGGCAAGCAAGATATCTTCAATGACAACTATGATTCCGACCCAAGGAATAGCCGCAAGAGCGACATCCTCAGTGTCCCTCTCCTCTTCACACCGTATATCCTCCTCTCGCAACCCATCTGGGTTGCTGGCATCGTCTCGGCGTACGGCCTCACCGCCCTCTTGCCAGGAGGGCAGGCTCTACTACGCCCAATAGTTCAACAGCCCTACTGGGCCCGCTATGAACTCCAACGGGCTCAAGGCTGTAGGCTACAGACCTTCCCGCCGACTGCATACGGCAACGACTTCTTCGCTACGGCGGATACAAAAGTTGAGCCGTCCCGTAGCGACGCGCCCACGCCCACTGTGTTGCACGTCAGTCGCACTACTCCAAGTGCTTCAGACGTGACGGTTCTTGACTCCGGCGCCACCATCTCGCCACGCAGCCACACCTCTATTCACACCTCTACGTCCTCTCTGCGCACCGCATCTGCATCTCAGCCTACTCTAAGGCTTACTGAGTCGTCTTCCATCGCTGTGTCGTCTACAGCCGTCCAGTTGACTATCACTGGCGCTTCTACCTGTCCCTCCGAGGACCTTCTTCCTACTTCCATCACCACCTCAGCCTCACCTCGCACCTCACTGTCGCCATCAGGCACAGCAGACGCCACGTCAAGCCACGCCATAGAGCGAATTGAGACGCCTCAGCGCTTTGACCTCCCGCCGTACATATATGTCGGCGCCAAAGCTGTCGGCAAAATCGTCACGTCGTTCTATATCTCGCTGGCGATATACGTCATCCCGACTTTCTTCTTCTTGCTGTTGAAGGACCTGTGGGCGCGAAGAAGGTCGACCCCACGATTCATTTTTTTTCATGTTCATCAGCGCTGTCGTCGTCGGCTGTCTTGTGATGGAAGCGCGCGACGCTTGGGAATTGATGGCAGGGGGTGAGAATGGCGCATGAGAGAACTGGTCGGCAGCAAGTCTTGTGATTTTCTTTTCCTATGTTTTTCTTTTTCTTTTCCTATGCGTTCTTTTATGCGTTTTCCTTTGTTCTTGTCTGTTTCCTTCATCATGTCGGTACTCTTCCCCATGTACGTAACTGCCAAGTTCCCTGTTGTGCAGGTTTGAGATCCTTCTGGTCGAATCCGCGAGTACGGGATTGCTCGTCCTGGTTGAACCTGTCCGCAAGGATGGGATCCCGGGATAGAGCGATTCTGCGCGAACGGAATCCCAGTGGTCGATCTCGCATGGGCAGCAGGACGATTTGTATGTTAGCCATGGATCAATACATTTAGTGATCCAAGCTCCTGACCCAATGCTGTGAAGTGACCACTGAGGGTCGCAGCTCCATCCTCACGCATCTCCCCATCGATGCTGAGCCACTACCTCCCTCATCTCTCAGCTTCGCACCTACATGCAAGAATGCTATGCTGCAAGCAGCAAACAATCCATCGCCACAAAGACCAGAGGTAAGCCTTTTCCTATCTTGCCTCTGCTCAACACTCGAAACGGTCAGCCACCCACTCCCGCTCTCTTACCACGTCAACCATCCGCATGGGTACAGTGGGTAGCACTCCACAATCAGCATCACCACACACCTCACTCACGAGGCCGCTACTTCGCTCAAAAAGCCCAGCCACCTGTACGAGACAAAACGCCGCGGTACGAGACCCTGGGGGCTATAGCTTTTCAGACCTACGCGAGTCAGCTTTGAAGGATTTTGATTGAAGCGCTGTTTCTTGTTTCAGTTCTGCATGGCGGCAAGTGTCCACTTGAAGCTAGCAAGGTGCTATGATGCGAATAATACATACGAGAGATCATTTGGAGTACTGTAGATTCTCTACGTAAGCTTTTCAGTCTTTGTTCTGTCTCCTTGTTTGCCTCATATGGAAGCTTGTGTCTCGAAACAAAGCCATCCGCACCACTCTCGCCACATTCCCAGCTCCCTCCCCCCCTTACTACCGCCTCCTCTTCAACCAAACCCACAACGCCCCAAGCTCCTCATCGCTCTTCTCAATCTTGCTACGCGATTCCACCACAACGCCTCCCCTAGCCCTCCTCCTCCTCTCAAGACTAGCCGCAAACGGCACAACCTCTTCAGGCAGCACACCATCATGCACGCCCCTGGCATGCGTGAATTCAGCGCTACTCTCCTCCCCTTCTGGCGCAAGCATGCCATGACGTGTGCGATCGCGCCGTCTTCCTCCGTATGCAAGCTTGTGTAGTTTCGTCTTAAATGCTGTTTCTGCTGGAACTCCTGTGCGCTTCCAGGTGGTGGGTCCGACGTACGAGCCCCTTCCGATACCGATTGCTAGGAGTTCTGTGGGTTCACTGTTTTCTGAAAGCGGGGATGTCGATTTTGGATGTTGGCCGGAGCTGTTTGAGTCAGTGTGTTTGGTTGGTGAAGGAAGGTATTCAACGTCGTCGCCATCGTTGGAAAAAGGCTTGTCACAAGTGGAAATTCTATGGCCTTGCCATGGTCTGCTGGGTTGGAATACGAAGTCTTTTTTTGGGGATAGAAGTGATGAGCTGGTGACTAGTGCTGTTTTCGTAGCAGCGGTGACTCTGGTCGGAGCATTTTGACCTATAGCTGATATAAGAGAGTCCGATCGTTTGGCTTTGCGGGCTGGTGAGAATTTGCACATCGTGCATGTAGTGTGCAGCTCAGCCTTAGAGTAAGAACCGTGGAGACCAATATGAGTTGTTTCTATACATTGTGTCCACTAGTGTGAGACACAATGTCGAAGTCTTGTCTCGCGAACAAAGGTTTATGACGTTTCAATCGCAAACAAAGACAACAGCCAAATTGGATGGACGTCTTAGAGGATGACTGAGATAGTCGCGATTGCACAATTCAGGTCGATGATACTGGGTTAGACAGGGAGTTCTCACATAGCCTGTAGATGAAGCAATCTCAAAGAGCCAAGGGTCGTAATATGATCGAAGCCGTCTATTCGTATTCTTTGTGAAAGTCGTAAAGACAAACGTAACATGAAGCTGCACGGTAGGCAAGCTGACTTTTCCATCCCTGCATCTAGTATGCTAAAACTCCTCGCCGAAAGTGAACGCCGATGCCATGAAGATGAAGATAGGGTATTAGTTGCGCAGAGTTTCTCTCGCCGCGGGCTCTCTCTCGATTTCGTATTCGATCTCGCGCTTCGCTCCCTTGGGATCCCTGCTGGGCTTCTTCTTGGGCTTGGAGGGAGGTGCGGCAGGACGTTTCCTCTTGAGGTTTGCGAGCGCCTTCTTGAGAGCTGCGTCGTCTTCGCCCTCGGACTCATCCTCCTCTTCGCTGGCACTCTCGTCGTCATCGCTCTCATCGTCTGAGGCCTCGTCGGGGCTCTGTCCACCGACCCAATCCTCAAAGTCCTCCATATCGTCGTCCGAGTCGCCCTCAACATCGCTGACGTACTCGACTTGACCAACGCCGTTCTCGTATTCGTACTCGTTCTCCTCTTCGTCTTCGTACTGCTCGCCGTCGTCGAGATCCTCGTCGCGCTCCAGCTGGCCCTCCTTCTCCAGACCCTTCATGACACGCTTCCATACATTCGGTTCCACGTTGAGAGGGCGGTCGCCGTAAGCACCGGAGCGAAGACGGTCGATGAGGACTCGTTCGATGGAGCGCTCGACCTTTGCAGCAGCCAGAGCCTTCCTCTCCCTTGCGTCCTCTCTCCTCCTGATCTTGGGGGCGAGGCGGGGCACCAGGCGCTCACCGAGGCGCTCTTCCTCCTTAGCCAGCTTACGGATGCGGATGTTGACTTGGGTCAGCCTAGTCAGACGCTGCTTGTTCTTGTGGACTAGGAACTTGGGGAAGTATTGCAGGTGCGAGTCGACCATCTCCAGCGCCTTGGTGTAGTTCTTGGGCAGCTTTATCTTCTCCCACCATTTGTTCGGCAGATGGGCGCGCTCGATGGCCTTGATGTACAGGTAGAGTTCGCCAGTCTTGGGGTCGGAGCGGATCGTGGCATAGCGCGAGTTGGCCAGGGGGCAGGACTGCTTGCTGCAGAAACCAGAGACATTGTGCTCGTTGCGACAGAAGGTCTGGTCTTTGGTCGTCTTCAGCTTGTAGCTGCAAAAGTCGGTTCCAATAATGGACCACACAATTTCGTCTGCAGAAATCAGTGGCTGCTCGCTATGCGCCCGCCTCTTCACACTTACCGGAAGCCATCTTTTGTGTTGTATGCTCGGTGCTGTTGTTGGTAAGGCCTGTCGACAGGCGACCGCACTCGAAAACTTGAGGAAAAATAAGTGGGGCCGCGCGACTACCACTAGCTCCATTTTGTGGAGAAGGAAGTAGCGAACCAGGACGGCAGTAATTCACTATTGCCAACATGTGAAGGTCAGACTTTGCGCTCGCGGCATGAGAGCTGTCATCCCGTCGCTCAGAAGCAGCCATCGATATCTACGGCAATCGCGGCGTCCTGCAACTGCGATAAGTACCTGGCGCCTTGCAAGCCGTCCACAGCATGTTGCCCTCAGTCCATTGCGCCGCGCTTTGAGCCACGCGCAGCATCGCTATATCCATGTTCCTTCACACCTTGACGAACCAACTATCTATGCGCTTTCTACGGCGTCTGGAAAGGCTGCCATAGCTGTCATTCGCATATCGGGCCCAGCATGTAGACAGGTATAGCATGCAGTGCCACTGATCAGGGCGTGTCTGCTCACGTTTCCAGATATATGAAGGACTTTGTCCCTCAACCGCCTTCCCAAAGCCGCGCTATGCGACCCTTCGCAAGCTCTACAGTCCTCATCAAGCGCCCTCGCCCGCGACCTTGCTCGACTCTGGCGCGCTCGTACTCTACTTTCCCAGCCCACGCACCGTCACCGGCGAGGACCTACTTGAACTGCACGTGCATGGAGGCCCCGCCATAGTGCGCGCAGTGCTAGCTGCTATACCCCAGTGTTCCACGAAACCTGAGGGTTCTGTTGCGCACTCTATCAGATACGCGGAGCCTGGGGAATTCACCCGTCGCGCCTTCGCCAACAATCGCACGGACTTGCCTCAAATTGAGTCGCTAGGAGAGACCTTGTCTGCTGCAACCGAACAGCAGCGTCAGATCTCGGTGCGTGGTACAACGTCATCGCTAGCTGTACGCTACGAGCAATGGCGCATGCTGCTGTTGGCAGCCAGAGGAGAGCTGGAAGCCCTGATCGACTTCTCCGAGGACCAACACTTCGACGAATCTCCAGCACAACTTTGCGCATCCGTTGCAGAGCAGGTACGGGTCCTGCGTGCGCAGATGGAGGCACATGTGGCTAATGCGGTCCGCGGCGAGCTGCTACGCAGTGGCATCAGCATGGCTCTTCTTGGAGCGCCCAACGCTGGCAAGAGTAGCTTGCTGAACCGAATCGTTGGACGAGAAGCCGCTATTGTCTCGCAGGAAGCCGGCACAACTCGAGACATCGTTGAAGTCAGTGTCGACCTGGGTGGCTGGCTCGTCAAGATTGGTGACATGGCAGGCTTGCGCCGAGCTGGTCTGGTTGGAGCAGATATCGTTGGCGCTGTCGAGCAGGAGGGAATCAAACGTGCTAAACAACGAGCACTCGAGTCCGACGTTCTGATTGTCGTCCAGGATGCCACTGCAGAGATGGATCCCGAGGTTACGGAAACGGCGAAGATGTGTGTCGAGTCTGGCATAAATGTTGTGGTTGCAATAAACAAGATCGATCAGCTCTCTTCGCCGGATATCGCGAAAGCTGCATGGATCGAGCAGGTTCGCTCAGCTCTCGGTATTGCAGAGTCGCGCATCTCCTTCATTTCCTGTAGGGAAGCAACAACAGCAACGACCACATCACAAAGCCGCGACCCAGGGAATGTACAATCATTCCTGACCACCCTCATGCAAACTTTTCGCGACATGACGGCCGCCCTCGTCCCCGACTCTGACCCCGACCCATCCATCTGGCAAGAATCCCTTGGCGCAACAGAACGCCAACGTGTCCTCCTGTCTGAGTGTCTCGCGCATCTCGAGGCCTTCATATCAGCCGTGACTCCAGAGCTCACTGAGGAGCACTCCGCATACGGCATCGAACCAGACGCAGCCGACGACATCGACATTGTGCTCGCCGCAGAATCGCTCCGTAGTGCTGCCGAAGCATTAGCCCGCATCACTGGGCGAGGAGATGGCGGTGATGTAGAAGAGGTCTTGGGCGTGGTGTTTGAGAAGTAAGTCATCCTTCATCCTGTCATCTCATTGTGGCCCCCAGCGGTCTACAAGCCGGCCGGTACGCCCGGGCCGCTTTTGGCCCCAGCCTTACCCGAACAGCCTCGATATGTATAGCGTGGCGTCTGACAGCGGCGACGGCTCAGGCACGCGCGGCTCAGACATGTGGGGTGTACCGGCTGTCTGGAGGAATTGTGGACCCGTTGCTGACAACACGATTGTAGGTTTTGCGTGGGCAAGTAGTGTACACGTCGCGGCCTGCATTCAGGCCCCCACTCGACCTCACACAACTATTGCATACGGCCACAGCACATTCAGGCAGCAGCAACATCGTCTGGTGGAGAAGGTCTATTGGAATGTGTCATATTCATTGGCAAGTGCGGCCTCCGGGGCAGCAAGAAGAAACAGAGCGGAGAGAGCGCCGCCTCATCTACAATACAGGATCCGCAGGATCTGTCAATTGCGAAACAATGGAAAATCGCATCGAAAAGAAAATGAATGACGATAAGAATAACAATTAACAGTAACAATGATGCCCAATACACTCCAAAAACACCTCCCAATATGTCGCTCATTGAAGAGCTATGCTGCCTTCTAGATTGTCCGTCGCTAAAGGAAAAGAGTCTTGCTCCATCGCTTGCTCAAATGCTCATGATTCGCTTGACTGAAACGCTGAAAGAAAAGACAGAAACAAAGACAGAAAACAGACATGCTAAAGCTCAAGTGCTGGAAAAAAGGGGAAAACAAGTACGTGGTGGGTATTCGGAGAGGGCGAAGATCGTAGCCGCCAGCGTTCGATGCGCCGTTTGCGGAGGGATTTGCGTGATGGTCGGTGGTGCTGAGGATTGTGCAGGGTTTGGTGAATGACAGCCATCGTATGGTGTCTGAAGAGGTGAATTTCCATTGTTGGTTGATGAATGGAGTTTGAAGTTTGGAAAGGTGTGCGCTGGTTTCCCAGCTGGGCTAGTTGTAGCCCCCGCGTCCAGCCATGGTGAGACTTGTGATTATTGGAGAGTGGTGGTGGTCTCGTCTGTGGTTTGGTAGGGTTGCGGAATATGATCGAGGCTTGTGAGGAGCTTAGTTGTATCCTCCACGGCCGGCCATTTTGTAAATTGGTTTTTGGGTTGAGATGAGGGTTCGAAGGCGCCTCTTGGCTGATTCGATGATCGAACGGGGTGTTCGAGATTGTTTGCGGTACTCTTTGAGAGCTTTAGTTGTATCCGTCTCGGCCCATTGCTTTGCAGAAATGAACATGTATGGCAAGGTTTGGTGCTTTAGTTGTAGCCGTCACGACCCATTGCAAAGCTTGTGAAGTGTAGTGTTGATGCTGGGGACCTTGAGGTAGTGTTGGAGAAGCGGAGTGGTCTTGAATGGAGACGATGAATGAAGTAGACGCTTGAAACTGAGATGCACCAAACTCCAGGGGAAGGAAAACAGACTTATAAGAAAAAGAAGCTGGCGGAATACTGAAGGCCTCCTATAGCTGTGGACTGGTGACTTGATGATGGATCCTACCTCCGCCTAGACCAGGCATCTTTATACAACCCACGCGTTCCACTGTTCCTGCCACCAATCTGGCGGCCGCATTCGTGGTCTGCCCTTCATTAGCCTCCGGCATTGCATTAAGGCATCTAGTCAGAGCGTGCAAAACCGCTGCCGTTCGCCGGAGCATTACCAGCTGGCCGCGCCGTTGGCGGATTCTAAATTGGAAAGAGGGCTGCTTTGCCCTGCCACATTTGCGAGGGGGTCCGTGCGTGCGCATGCGGCTGATGACCCGTCTTTCTACACTTGTATTTCCTAATCAGCAGTCATCGGTGCGGCGGCTTTGCGCATCGAGGGACTGCCAGAGGTGCACCGCGTTATTGATTGGTGTTGCGACTGGTATTCCCTCGGGCGTTTGAGGGAGCGTGTGCTGCCTGCGCCCGTCCGCCGAGTGCGTACTGCTATTCCCTCACGAACTCGCGTTCATCTCGACCACCCACGGCCGCTCATTGCTCGTTCTGACAATTTCCATTTCCCTCAGGCTCACTCCCCTTCTGTGACAAGCGCGCTCTGTAAGCCCATTGGCCTGCGCGATACAGTCATACAGCATCGCCCTGCCCAGCACCCTATTCACCCTCCCGCAAATAATATGTGAGTTTCATGTTCGCTACACACGTTCCTATCCTCGTATGGGTGCATTGCGCCCTTCGACTCCCGACAGCACGGCGAAGCGGCGTGTGGCTACGCCGCTGATTAGCGAACGAGCGCCGCAAAACGGAATCCAAGAACCGCTGCTTTGGGATGCAATTTCTGGTACTGTGGGTGGTACCAGCACTGCACATCACGATGTTTCAATCTATTCTGTCGTACAGTAGGATTTTTGGCGAACTGTCCTCGCGATGACGAACTCTGTGCACGCCTAAGGCTATGTGTAGACGTGCTTCACCTGGACGACGTTACAGTCTTGCCGACCAGTTCCAGAGGCCGCCCCAAGGCTGGTGTATTTTCGAACAGCCAATCATCAGACCAATGCACCTTTTTCTCAGTTCATAGGGAATACAGCGCATGGCGGTGCACAGGGCGCCCTTCTCCAGATTCGACAGACCGCGATGCGTGGACCCTGTCTCTCGCCCAACGGCTCTCCGACTCCACGTCCCAACACCGAAGGCGTCGCTGCCTGGCGCCTTGGTAGCCTAGAGACGAAACGGTCTAGTAGCATTGTGTATGTGAATCCGGCGACTTGTGTTGCGGTAGTCATCGATTCGATGTCAAGTTTCAGCGCACATCGTTCAGCTGTGCCTCAGGTACCCGCCAGCGTCAGTCGCAGCGCCCCAAAATGGGCATGGTGGCCGCGAGCTTGGACCGGAGCATGTGCCGCAACTGTAGACTGGGCTGCACATGTCTGCTGAACTACCCTCTACATCATTCAGGTGAATGATGCAAGCTTTGAAGATTATGAGTCGAGGCTCACCGGCGCGCAGTTCGAGTCATGATTAGCAGTAAAGCTACCGTTGCTGTGCTTGCGTATGCAAATCTGAATGCTCAAATGACTTCAGCCGTTACCACACTCTCCACCAATGACAGCCTCCAACAGGCCTGTCATGTCAGGTTCTCAGAGGCGTCTTATCCTGCAGGGAGCCACTCCACTGCACCAATGAAACCCAGTTCACAGCATAACCTAGCAGATCTGTCAACGTCGAACTATGCGGCATCGTCCCACCGTGCCGAAAGAGCGTTCCCGGGACACACCATGGAGTAACCTTGCATCCCGAGGAATCGCGATGACATCGCTACACCCCACGTGCCCGGGGGCCACAGATATATCGAGGCAGCACAACATCACGAATCCCGTGCGCTCATTATATTTGGAAAACCTCAAAATTGGGGGTATACAGGTGGGTGTTACAGACTTACAATGCAGACCCAAACACATCACCCACACCTGGGCACCCACACACTCTCGCTCACCTCGGGGCCACAAAAAGAAGGGACACTCCATAACCGCCAACAAACGGACATTGAACTATACCCGCCTTTTCTCGAAACGGCCCCCAAAAATAGTCACCACATGTCTCTATGCATAATCCGAAACACGCACACGCGACAAGCGCGTTCAAGTGGACCGGGGTCCTGCGTAGGGCTGACGCCTTGGTGCTGCGCAACCCTGACCTGCTGCTGCGCCAGCGGTGCCTGTATGGAGAGTAGCGCTACTAGAGGCGCTAGCTGCGGCGTGGTGATTGGGCCGCCGGGAGTCGTACTAAGGCTATATTTGCTATATTTGCTCCATGTCAGCTCGAATGGGCCTGTTTAGCGGCTGTTTGGTGGGAAGTGAGCGTGCCCGGATTTGGGTGGTTTAAGGGCTTTTCTTGGGCTGGGATGGGCTGGGCTGGGCCGGAGGGTTGGCCCGGGTTGGTAAGGTAGTGTGGGAGAGGTGCGCCCTCGTCATCGCAATCGATAGTGGGCCGTCGATATCGTCGTTGGCAAAGTCTCTTTTAGCCTCGTTTAGCTAAACGACGATGTTCTCATGCAGGTGTTGCTGTTCTCGGTAGGCGCTGTTATTGGGAGGGATGTATAGTTGTATACTTCAATCCTTCAGGTATTTACGGTTGTGCAATTTGCAGAGCATGCATTGGAATGCGTAAGAAGATCGAGTGTATATTCCAGTTTCTAAAGAAAGACATTTATCCTGATAGACACGATTCTTATGCAGGTAAAACTCATTGGAGTGCTATGGATACATGCAACCAACATCCAATATATGCAGGTGCATCAAATTGATATCGCAACATCAACTGGAACTTTCAGGATTCAGAGCAAGCTCAGGCGGGATTTGGGCTTTGCCGTTCCTGAGCAGCATCTCGGCATGCTGTTGGAAGCGGAGAAAGAGAGGTCTAGATCTCTGCTGGACTATCTGCTGTTTCTTCTGCTCGGGCCACGCATCAACCTCACGTTGAAAACTCGCGCGAACTTCATCCGTACAGTTGTCCATCAACGTTACGGCAAGCTCGTCTATGTAACGGTCTGTTTGCCGCTGGGAATATTGCTGTCGGAGTTTCATTTTTGATCGCTGCTTCTGCGGGCCTTGATCGAGATTGGTAGCGTCGACGTTCACGCCCTTAGAAGATTCTCCCTGTTGCGATGGAGCTTCAGCAGCTACCGGTTGAAAAGTTTGGCCACTTCGCAGCCTCCGGGTGTGCTCAAACAGAACGTCAGTCTCTCTTCTGCTTAGCTGCCTCAGCACAATGAAGTAGTTGGGATCTTCATCGTACTCATACGGGAGGTCGTAGTACTCCAGTGTTGCAATGTCGAGGTGTTCCCTTCTGATCTTCGGATATGTGAGCTGTATCAGAGATCTATCAAGCCTTGCATCAGCTTTCGCCTGAGGTTCGTTCTGCTGCTCTGATAAAAACATAGTATCGATCTGGTTTTCCTCGAAACCAAATTGTGCAAGACGTTCTCGCATAGCCTCCTCGAGCTGTTGCTCTTCTTGTTCCTCCCGCTCTTCATCTGAACGTCTTTTCAATGCCGCCTGGCGATGAGTTGCCTCTTTCTCTTCTCTAATTTGCTTTCTGCGAAAAGCTTGATACTCAATTTCTTCTCGCATTTTTGCATCGCTCCCAAGACCTTGTCTCTTGAACGTCTCGAAATCCTCCTCTTGCTTCTTGTCTCCATGAACCATTAGCTCGAGCTCTTCAGCAAATCGCTTCTCCGCGTTGGAATTCTCCCCACCCAATTCCTTTGAAAGGTCTTCTGGTGCTTGGCGGTTAAGGGCTATCTCACGAAATGGCTCATTCATCTGCTGATCGTCTTTCCCTGTATCGAGAACTTGCTGACGCCCATGCTCGTAGATTATGCGATCACCTTCGGTTATCATCTCGGCGTCTTTTCTCGCCTTCCCCTGGTTGTTGCTTTCGAACGCTTGCAGCGTCTCCCCGGCTTCCGCGTCTAGCTCGTTGTTGCTGGCTTCATTATGTCGTTTCTCGTGGCGCATGAGCAGAATCAATCCTAAAAAGGTCTTGCCACAGTCGGGGTAAGCACAAATCATAGCTTCGTGGTGGTTTCGCTGATGCCGCCTACAGTACCAGGTCAGATACAAAGCTTAGAGATACAGTCATTGCCTACCTCAACAAATCCGCACGTGTATGCGACTAGAATCAAGTCAGAAAATCATCGATAAAGTGGCTTAGAACGAAATACGCAGACATTGCTAACGGTGGCAATCAGAAGCCAGAGAGCACTTACACGTCCGCATTCTCCACAGTCATATACTCCAACGTGTTTCTCTATATCACTAGCAGAAGTTTCCCTTTTCTGCTGCGCGTATATATCCGACATTGTTCGCCGTTTTTTACCTGACGAAGGAGACGATTGCCTCACTTTTTGTGATCCAAGGGACAATGCAGCGAGATCAGGTGTAACAAACCCTCCTTCCATGATATCCGGAGCCTGTCCAGTTTCCGTCGTTTGCTGGTCAGTGACTACATCCTCGCCTTCCTTTACGTCTTCCGCACTATCATCTTGAACCCTCTTCTTGGACCGACCTCCCATGGACTGGTGGTCCTCTTCCGTATCATCCGGGCTTATCGAGAGTTGGCGGATGTACTGACGCGAGAACATGCGGTCCTCAGGTGGGGTGGTGTATGGGTAATCCAACGCAGAGGGGGAGGGCAACTCCTGTCGAGGCGAGGTCTGAGGTGATTGCACCTCCGCGAGCCTCTGGTCCAGTGAAGCTGAGCTTGAGGCAACGCCGGGCTCCTATATCTAAGTCAGAACGCCGTTCAAGCGTCGTTTTATTGACGGGGTCGTGAAGATTACAAGTTGTTCAGATATTTCTTTGAGTTGCTTCCACCAATTACTCTGAGAAGGGCTTCTGCCCATCCTCAGGTCGTCAAGGTCAACGCGCGTGGGTATGTCTACGTCATAAGCGTTCTCGATGATGTCTTCAGCGGATGTGGAGGGCATAGGGTCACCCTCCATCCGATCGGGCCCCCATACATCGCCCGTGTCCTTCAATCTTACTTCCGCTTCGTCGTTGGATTCGTCTATAAACTCGTCTTGAGAGAGCAGAACTCTTCTCTCGTTTTGCTTCTTCAGCAGCGCGAGCTGCATTGG
Organism: Curvularia kusanoi; assembly: GCA_011058905.1. Classification (NCBI taxonomy): domain Eukaryota; kingdom Fungi; phylum Ascomycota; class Dothideomycetes; order Pleosporales; family Pleosporaceae; genus Curvularia; species Curvularia kusanoi. Next base: position 811,106 of record SWKU01000014.1, on the reverse strand, counting down.
GTAGTCTCCCAGACCATGGCTGCCATCTTGTGCCATACGCTTGATCTCTTCCTCAGTGTATGGGCCTAGCTCCCTCAGTACATCTTCTATATTTTCACGCGAAACTGAAGTTGGGTCAACATAGTCAGCTGTGTGCGAAAGGTCATCGGCAAGTCTGTCTATCTCCGATGGATTGCTTGAGTCGCTCATTTCCTCTTCATCTTCCTCTTGCTCGCTTCCATGCTCCTCGGACCTCGACATGGAGCCTCGATCCTCTCCTTCACGCTCATCAGTGTTGTCAAGATTCGGTGGCAGCGCAAATAACGCTAATTGCTCATGATGATGGCCCAGATGCTTTTGCAGCGCACGGAGTGTCATGCATTTTCCGCAAAGTTGGCAAAGTCCTGTTTCGCTCATACTTGGGGCCCTGGACGAGGATTTCCTGAGCACAGTGTACACTTCAGGTGCCGCAAGATCAAGATGTGTTGACTTGATATGTGTTTCGAATTCTGGTTCTGTCTCAAATGACTCGGAGCAACCTTCCACACACTGAAATGTTGAGTAATGAGCCTCTGACTCGTGTGCAAACCATGCATGGCGAGAGTCGTAGAGTCTGTCAGCCGTCGCGCATTCTTCAAATGTACAGCAGTACGGGTGGAGATCTTGATAGACATGGCGTCTATTAGAGATAAGTCGAAACCTCTGATATGGCGGGTCAGAACTTACTTCCAGGCTGTTGTCGTATGGATTGCTACAAGACCAAAGCAGATAGGGCAATTGTAATACTCCTTTTCTCGAGCTTCTTTCGGCAGACCTGGAGCCCTCAGTGTCGCGTTGATCGATGTTGCATAAGATGTCATCGACACAGCGTCATCACAATCTTCCGTTATGGCAAGACTATCGGTCCGCTGAAGTTTCGTTGCTTCCGTGGAATTCGTAGTGAACTCTGTTGTCGCTGCGTCCAAGCCTAGTTTGTCAATGCCTTTCTTGAGTTTGTCATGGTGCACTTCTCTGTATGTGAGATATTGCCGTCGGCTGGAAATAGCTCGACCAAGTCTTTCGGTCAAATACTGTGGTGCTTCGGGAAACTTGGCCTGGACGTGCCACACATCGTGTTGTTCAAAATGAGATTTGTCAATGCTCCTTGCTTGACGATTTGGAACCGGTTCTCTAATAGCCATAGAGATGCGCATCAGGGACGTGATAAGTGACTTCAATCTGGCAAATAATTGCCTCAGCTCTGTGTCGCCTTGTAAGTTGAGCTCGCTGCCACTGTGGGAGGACCCGGAGTCAGAGTCAGAATCGGTGAAAGACTCCTCATCCCACGGAAGCCTTTGACCTTGGACAATGGCCATTGCTGATATCAGATTAGCTCGTATACAAACAACTGGAGACTATATGAGGGATACCAGTCTTGAGAGCTTCCTCTAGCGAGGCAAGCAGACTGTTAGTTTCAGCCTTCAGTTGGGCGGCATCGCGCAGTCTGTAATCTAGAGATCGGCGACCTATACTCCAACTCCATCAATATGTAGATCGATACGTAGCTTCTCACTGACCCTTTCTGTGTGCTGCAATGTTGCCCGCCCTATAGGCGTCAGATTATTCTCGTTCGCGACGGATACTCCTCTTACCATAGTTTGAAGCGGTCAAATTCGTCCAGAACAGCGTCTGATGCTATCTGATCAGCGAATCGGTTTGGTTTTCGAAGCATCTCTGCAAGGCTGAGAAAACTGCGGCCGCAGCCGTCAACCGCCGTTGCTATAGGAGCATGATTTTCGGCTGATGTATCCATAGCGATTGAAAATAGACCAGAATGTGAAGTAATGGATCTTTTAGAGCTTTGAAATCACATGAAGTTGATGGTACGATATGCTTTTTTTCTAGCGAGGTCGCATACTAGAGATGCATGAGTGAGTTGTCAGCAGTGGGGGCCAAAAACCCCGCTTCATGCCTGCCGGGGACATGGGCAACCCTCCTGGAACTACTCAATTCCTTCCGCAAAACCTTGACTTTATGAGCTGTTTGAACGAATTAAATTCACCTTTTTTCTTGATGCCCTAAGGTTGTATCCTCTAGCATCACAACCTCCGGCGCTGTTCGATAAGATAGCCTGATCTTCAACGCGGACCGCTGCATATCAGGGTCGAGCCCACCGTGATGTCTGGAGTCGAAGTCGCAGGTCTGGTGCTAGGCGCGCTGCCATTACTCCTCGCAGGTTTGCAATTCTATGGCGAAGGGATTGCGGTGACGAAGCGATACTGGAAGTATCGGGAGGAGGTCAACAGCCTCCTAGACGATTTGAAGGCGGAGAGTGCTGTTTATCAGAACAGCATCGAAACGCTGCTACTAGGTGTTGTGGACTCTCGGGATGTGACTGAGTTTCTTGCGAACCCTGGTGGCGAACTTTGGAAGGCAGCTGCCTTTGAGCGCAAATTGAGAAAGCGCCTTGGTGCCAGTTACGACCCATACTTGAGCACGATTCTCAAGCTACGTAATACGGCTGAAGCGTTCAAAGAAAGATTGAAGTTGAGTGACTCAGGGCAGGCATGTCACTCGATTTGACTTTGAGTGGAAAATTGTGCTAATATACTGCAGCCTCAATTTTCTCAAGTCCATGCATTCAAGGAACACTACAAGCGATTGAAGTTCAGTTTGAGCAAATCAGACTATGCAGACCTCATGAACACGTTCAGGAATGCCAATACCGTACTGCATCGACTGACTTTTCAGCGCCAAAACATCGAAAGCCAGCAGCGCAGAGACAGATTCCCATGCCCAGACTTCCAAACGATCAACGAGGGTGCAAAGGGCTTCTTCTCGGTCTTGAGCTCAGGGTGGACATGCCAATGTCAAGCAGCTCACGCTGTCAGCCTACGCTTAGAGCCTCGAATGGAGGATGTATCCAGCGATGATGAAGTCGACGAAGACCACGGGTTCACAATGCGTGACCCATTTCATGTCTTATTTCAGTATGGGTATCGCGATACTGTTACTCCCAGCATCGACGTCAGTCCATGGGACTGGGACGAGGCGGACATACACGTCATACGCGGTGACTTAGCGTCGAAGAGCACGTGTAGAATGAATAGCGGAAAGGGTGTACGCTTTGCATCGGAGGCGAGAAAAGCAGTGAAAGCAGCACTACAACCGGAAGCCAACCTTCAACTCATCAAGGATCTATGCACCGCTCTTCAGAATCTTCAGAAACCACAACGAGATGTGTGTCTGACACTCTTAGCAAAGGAGATTGCCAAACAGAAGTACGAGCTGAAAATCTACCCTACTCCACTGCCGCCACAAGATACGAAACAATGGACAGTTGTGACATTGAGAAGTGCATTGAAGCGTGGCCGTCGTTTCCCCAAGCGTGATCGTGTGCGCCTTGCCGTCACGCTTGCCTCGAGCGTCCTACAGCTTCATGAAACACCCTGGCTCGATGACAGTTGGGGAATTGACAATATATACTTTGTTGAGCGGCCAGGATCGAATGCTTATGACCAGCCATTCGTACTACGAGGACTTGATCCAATCCTGTCGACTTTGAAGGAATCTGTACCGAAGCATCTGAGTCGCATGATACAAAACCGCCCTCTTTTTGCCCTGGGGGTCACACTAATAGAGTTATGGTACGGCAAGTCACTCACCGACCTTCACGAAGACGAGGATGGGCCACACGGCACTGGAGACGCTCAGATTGAATTTATCACCAAACTCAACACGGCTTATAGGCTGGCAGACGAGCTTGCAGACGATGCTGGGGCGAAGTATAGTGATGCCGTGAGACGGTGCATTCGGTGCGACTTCAGCTTGCGCGCAAATAGTCTCGAAGATGTGGAGTTGCAAAAGGCAGTCTTCCACGGAGTGGTGTCCCAGCTGAAAGCTACGCAGGACTTCATGGGCTGATGTCACTAGACATAGTAAATAGGCTGCTCCGCACTCGCAGGTATTGGAAAAATATTACCAGCATCTCAAAACATGGATTCAGACGGAGGCTACTCTACAGCTTCGACTCCTGCTTCGTTGCATCTACCAGACTCTTCCGCCCTCCGAAACCAAACAGATACGCCGCGATCTTGCGCATTTGAATTTCCTCGCTCCCCTCGGTGATTCTGTACCGCCGGTGATGCCGCCAGATATGTTCGAAGGGATAGTGTCGCGAGTAGCCATTCCCGCCATGGACCTGGATAGCACGGTCGGCGGCCTGCGTGCACAGTCTGTTCGCCCAGTAATTGCACATGGAGACCTTATCGCCAATCTTGCGCTCGATCTCGTGGTGCGGCATCGAGTCCATCTCCAGCGCCGTCTTTCGAATCAGCTGACGCAGCATCTCGCATTGAGTTGCCAGCTCCACAAGCGGAAATTGGATGCCTTGGTTGTGGCTGAGGGGCGTGCCGAAGGGAGCTCGCTCGTTCGCGTACTCAACGGACTGCTGGACGCAGTATACGGCTGCGCCGAGAGAGGATGCGGCCTGGCGGATGCGGTTTTCGTGGACGAAGGCTTGGGCCACACCGAGGCCGTTGTGTATGGGCCCGAGAGCGGCGCTTTCGGGGACCCAGACGTCTTTGATGGAGACGGTGGCGTGGTCGGTCGGCATGTTCAGCGTCCTACACCGGATGAGCAATAATCTTCGATTCGCATTTGGCCGGTACAAACCATTCGTAGGACTCGGCCTTCAACCCTGGAGTATCTCTCGGCACAATAAAGCAACTGATACCCTTGACTTCACCATCCTTCCCACTCGTCCTCGCAAAAATCGAGCAATGCGTCGCATGATGCATACCAGTCTGCCACTTCTTATGCCCATTGAGCAACCACCCATCGACCCCATTCCTGCGCTCCCTAACCCCCTTAGTACCCATATGCGTAGCATCGCTCCCATGCCCAGGCTCCGTCAACCCAAACGTCATCCGAAACTCTCCCCTCAACCGGGCAGGAATCAACTCTGCCTTCTGCTCCTCCGACCCAAAATTCATAAGCATAATAACATCTGGAAAATTCCCCACCATACTATGCTCATTCTGCAAATCATTAAACAACCCCAACCCCTTCGCAGCAAGATGTTCCCGTATCACCGCCATCCACAGATTACTCCCGCGCCCGTCCTCGCTGTTCTGGCCCCCGTATTTCTTCGGTAGAGATAGGCGGTAGAACCCCGCTTCATCCGCCAGCCGGCGCGATTCAGCAAGCAGGTCTTCCCACTCCTTGCGCGGCAGGCCGCCGGCATCCCAGTCTGTGCGGGCGTGTTCGCGGCGGTGATCGAAGAAGCGGTTGTTGTCGTCTTTGTGCTGCAGGGGCAGGATTTGCGTTTCGATGAAGGCGTCGAGATCGGCTAGGTATTTTTTGAGGTCGGCGGGGATCGAGAAGTTCATGGGCGCGGACATTGTGTGGGCCTGGCGCGCTGCTGTGCTGGTGCGGGTGCGTGGTTGGATGTGCGAGAGGTTGTTGGTGTTCAGCGATTGGGCTGGTGTGATGGCATTTGCAAGGCCGGATTGACGTGTGGATGTGGTATATTGCCTGTCGGTTGGGACATGGTGATGACTCGATGTGTGCTGTCGCAAAGGAGCTGTACCTATGCGGGCGCAGTGGTGTTTGCGGGGAAGGGTTGCACAAGCCTCGGTCGCTGCCGTCGGCGCTTTTCGGCAATTTGAACATAGCTTTGTTAGGGACAGAGGATTCGTCCATATCGCTAAGTGGCTTTGCCATCATACAAGTAAGGCTTGCGGGCCTCAGAACTGACGGTCTTATTTCAATAGTCCTCACCACAACCCCCTCAACCACGCATTAACCCCAATCATCGCCTCCCTCTCCATAACCACAGGCAGCAACACCACAACACCCAAAAACCACACCAAAAACCCCAAAACCCACAGCCCGGTTGCCCCGTACCTGATCCGCTCTGGCGGCGGGGGTGGGAGCGGCTTCGCCTCCACCTCAAGCACAGAAAGCTGGGGTGATTGAGGCACAGGCGGCAGCGGCTTCAATTGCCGGGGTGGGGCTGGGGGGATGCGGCCGCGGCGTTGAGAAAGTGAGGGTGTTGATGGGGGTTTCGGGGGTACTGGTGGTTTTGGGGGTACTGGTGGAGCGTCTGTAAAGGCTGTGGGTTTTCTGTTGCGCAGATTTGTGGACATTGTGGATGGGATGGCGGTGCTGGGTGTGCGGAGGTTGTGGATGATGGGCTGGGCTAGTGCGGATGGGGTTAGTGGGGTTGTTTGTGGACGGGATTGCTTGGTGGAGGCGGTGGGTTGTCGTGGTTGCGGCTTGGAATTTATGGGATTTATGGGTTGAGTTGGATTGGGGAACAGGGGGCTCTTGGAGAGTGTGCAGGAAGAAAGCGCATTATTCGTATTACTACCGTAATGTACATTATTGCCACCGAGGGTTGAACTCGGGATACATCTGCTGGGGCTGGAATACATTCGAATACCCGTGCCCGTTCTCTTCATATGCGATGAGATCCGAATTGGGATCGAAAATGCCGTTGTCGTCAATGTCTAGCGAAAATGCTTGTTGGTTTTGCAGCGCTGTCACCTGCTGCATGTGCCAGGTATCGCTGGGAGATGGTTCTCTGGGCATGTAGCTTAGTGGTGAGTTACTTTGCGGTGATATGGTGAGGTTGCGTTCTAAGCTCATGCCGAGTGCTTCGATGTGTTGAGGTGTTTCTTGGTTGATCATCTTTGCGAATCCGATTCTCTCCATGCTTTGGGCGATTTTCATGCAGTCGTCTGCTAGCTGCTTGAGCTCGAACGTTTTGTAGTAGCCGAAAGCGCACATGCTGATGGTGATGCAGCGGAGTAACGCGGTGCTGTCGAATGTGGTCAGACTGGAAATCGTTCGGTCCTGGACCATTCTCTTGAACAACTCCACGCTCCTTCCTGCGGCTGCAAGTGTCTCCTTGGCAAGTCTTTCGTAGGCGATTTTGGTCCTTGAGTCTAAGTCTCTGTTATGCAGTACCAGATTTAGCAAAAACGGCCTTGTCAGCAATATTCTGGTACTCCAGTAGTGCAGGTGAAGCACTGTTATCGCGCGCCTGTGGAACTCCGGCGCTGTTTGGTATGACTCTAGTTTGAGATGTGGAGGCAGGTTCATTTGCCATTTTCGAAGTAACAACAACGACTCCGTAACTTTTGATAGCGAGATAGACTTCGAATCTCGTTTAGTGTACATCTTGTGAATGACACCGCGTTTGAGGTTGCTGAGCTCCAGATACGCCGAGAGCCATTTACGTGGTGTATATATCCCCAGAAACTCGGTTTTGACCTAGAGGCTGTCAACTTGTGCCCACAGTGCAAGATTACGAAGGCGAGGACATACTGGCTCGTGTCCGATCCGTTCTAGCGGCAATGGGCTCGAGAATTCGAGGTATTCGTCGTCGATCAAGGTAGGACTGCCGCATCTCAAACCAATTTCTAGATCGAGGGTGGTTAATGTCCACCAGATGCGACGGTTCTCAATTCTTTCTTCTTCCGAACCTGAAAGCGCGGGCTGATCTCGATGCAGACCAAGCGACCAAGCCATCTGGATCGCAGCCCCAACGTACAAGTACGCCGTTACCCTCGAGAGCATGGCGTTCTCTAGCGCAAGAGCCTACCAATGTCAGCGTGGAAACAGTAAGACCTCGGAGTACGCACCGCTATTGCAAAAGCTCGTATGCTATCGACATCGGCGCTGTCTTCTACACGTGACTTGAGCTGTTTGATTTTGGCCATATAGTCTTCCGTGGTCTCGGCGACTGTATGTGAGTGCGGTGCAGGGGAAGGCGACTTCTCGTATGGGCCTCGTGGAGCTGCGCCAACTGCGCACATAGCGTATATAGAGCAGATCCATGACACCGAAGGCTTCTCGCCTCTCCTTATGGGCGGTGTAGGCATTCCGCCATGTTCAAGCTTGATCTGGAATTGTGGAGGTGCTGTCTCATACCAGGCGTACGTGTCTTCGATACGCTGCAAGAGCTTCTCCTCCGGATACAGCCAATACATGCAGTGAACCTGCGCACGGTACCGCTTGACATAGTCAAAGCAGTCTTGTTTGGGCGGAAGCCAGAAAAATTCTTCTCCGACTTCCTCTGTCGGTGGATATGCCCCGAGTCTAGCTGGCGGAATGATAGTTGCTTTCTTCGGCGGTTGGCAGAAGTTTGCAACGGCACCGTTGAATGGTATGTCGCTCTGGGAGCCAACATAGCGCAAGACGTTCTTCGAATCTCTCATCATACTTCCCAAAGGCTCATGCAGGGTTTCTCCATCAACGTCGACGGCCCACTCGACTGGTGTACCGGCACTGGAGGAGTAATCGTCGTCATCTTCCGGAGACTGATTAGGCTCGATGTATGTCTCTGCATTGAGGGTTGGCAAAATAAGGGAGCCGTCTTTGATGGCTTTCGATATCTTGCGCAAGGATTCCAAGTTTAATTGCTGGCCATGAAATACCTTCGACAGGATGCTCATGGAAAGCTGATACTCTTCCTCAGTAACATGATAAAACGGCCGCTTCCTCCGCGGCGTGGCAATGGTGCACGTAGCTCCCGTGCGGGCACAGTAACGACATGGTCCGGGAACTGCCAGACGTCAGTCAGTGTGTGGACCCGAGGGATGACACCAATGAGTCGACTCGACTCGTACGTACTGGGGTCGATGCACTGCACGACTAGTCAACAACGGCTTGGCCTCGACTAAAGGAAGGGGTCTGCCGCACCTTGGTCTTTCTGCTTCGACACCGATCACAACTACTGTGAACGCGATGCGCGTTTGCAGCGCGTGTGGAGCTTGGAGGTCGAGCCCCCGTGATCTCGGCCATCGCGATTGACGAATGGCCGAGCTTCTTTGCGGCAAATTCGGTCGCTCAAGGTGAGCTCATCCAGCCCTCTTGATCTTTGCAGGGTGCGCGCTGCCCAGGGGGACGCTTTGCATGGTGGGATCGAAGGAGCAATAGGATGCTTGATATCTTCGCGGGGAATTTGCTGGAGTGCTGATCGAGGAGACTAGCCAGTCTCATGCAGATCAGGATCGACTAAGGCTAGATTAATCCAAAGACAGAATAGCGCGACTTCACAGCACTGCAAGAAAGGTACAAGAGTATGATACCATTGTCCCGGTACATTGGGTCAGCGCGCCGACAACGGATGTTCCCAGTACTTGCTCCCTACCGCTGACAAATAATGTTCTATCCTCAGACGCCCTTCAATGCATTTGCTCCCGCTCTATTAGACCATTGCGCCGAACGCATGCCGTTTCCCAACGCTATGACAGCTTATAATCACATGAAAAACATTGCAACAACCAACGATGCAACAAACGCAAGACTACCAGACGGCTTGCCAATAGAATTGGCAAAGCTCTTCACATTCAGCTTGACAACAGCGCCGGGGAAGCTGCAAGTCAAAATGTCTCCATTAGGATCCCGGGTACCATACTGTAGACGTCTCGCTGGTTGATCGGGACATGCGAATTGCAGCTGTGCGGGGCAGCTTCTGACAATGTCGAAACACAAATCTTCGCAAGGCAACATCTCTTTGTACGGCCCTGGCTTGATCTCCGAATCAATCATTGGATTGCGGCTCTGACTGAAACTGAAACGGTCGCGTGTAGTTGCATTGAAAGCTGCGCTCATATTGCTTGCGAATGGGATAGTACCATTTGGAAAGGGCGCGTCAATGTTCCTGGGTTGGAGGAAATCATCGTTTGCTGTCCAATCTTCGCATCTCGGGATGAGAACTGAACACAGCCACGTCTTGTAATCGTCCCGGCAATTGGTACAATTGCGGGCCAGCGAATACTGAGATGTCATAGGTGCGTCGCAGGCAACTTGATCGAGTGAATTGGTAAAGTTTTTAAAGTACGCTTTTGCCTGGTCGTCGTACAAGGCTTTGAGCCTATCATCATCGAATTTGAATTCGAGTGACGAGGGAACGGCATAGGCAACGTTGTCGCAAAACTCAAGGTCTGTCAGAACTTGGCAAGAATCGTCTGAAGCAAAGGTCAGCATCGAACAAAGCGCATTCATACATGGGCGCGATGACATACCTGCCTTAGTAGTCCAGTTAAACTGCTGAAAGACCTTGCCACCACCGTGAACCCTACCCACACCGGGCAGGTCTACCGTCTCTTGATTGCCTTCAACGACCAGGTATCCGTTGTACGTCTGAGCGTTGCTCAGATTGTGGACATTGAACTGGCTCTTGGGAAAACCAGCACCGAACTTGGTAGTGATGGACGTTTCGACTGTGATGTTGTTGGTAGAATTGAAGTTTTGTTTGAGGGCACAGTACGAATTCTCCATGCCCGTGACTGGTGATCGACCAGCTGGGAAGGCATACATAGAGAAAGGATTCGAGGTGTTCCACTTAGCAATATCCTCCGGCTTGTTGGAATCGGTCAGATTATAGGTGATGAATAAGGTGGACTCGCTGTCAGAATCAACCATGAAAAGGAAGGGATTGGTCCGGTTGTAGCTATGATATGAGCCGCGGGTGCTCGCTGCAATTTCGAAATGCCAGCTCCCGAACCAGTTGTCATTCAGCTTTGGAGCAGAGACACCAATGTAAACGTCCGATGTGGTATTGAGTTCGAAAGACACATAGCCATTATCGAAAGGTATCCCAGTCTTGTTTGTGACCAAGTTTTCGGTCGAGTCTGGGCCTGGCTTTTGGTTCTGGGGTGACGTCGAGACATAGAGCACAAGCTGCGGCGCGCCTGTAGAGGGAGCATGACTCTCAGGCATGGGCTGTTGACAGGTATTTGCAGATACCCAGACTGTATGTGCAGTATCCTGCCGCTTTTGCAGTGGCCCTGTTGCAAGCGCGGCACTGTCCTGCTCTGAAGTCTCAGAGTCCTCCCGCTCGGCCAGCTTCTGTGCATGAGCGTCTCCCGAATTCAATGCGTCCAGCGCATATGGGGAGTAGTCTGCATCGCTTCGAGCTTCCAGCTGAGCCTTCTCGAACATGAAATACACGGTAGTCTCCGGTGCTATGTCTTTCTCCATCTTGCGATTATTGTTCAATTGGCCCAGCTCTGCGGCTTGACGCCCAAGCAGACTCCTCTCGAAGTATGCAAAGTCGGGCTCATAGCCACCACTCTGCCTCTCAGAGCTGCCATCGTTGGCGTATGTGGGATCGTCGGCAGCAGCTATCAGTGGCTGGTGTTCGAGCACGCGTCCGGACGCTGCATCGGTATCGACGGCTTGTACGAGGGAGGGGGCCTGAGTCGCCGAGGACGTGCCGATGAGCAGACAAACAGCTGCGACGCAGGCGAACAGCCTCAACTGGACCTGTCTGTATGTTCGGGGTTGCATTGCCCTCTCCGCTGGCCTATCGACGGACTGGAGAATGCATGAGGGTGAGCGCGGCGCAGGTGAGGCGCAAGGCTAGGGTACAGTATCGATAAGAACTTGGCTAGCGAGGGCGATCGATTATATCATGAGGCGCAGTACGAAGACTATAAGGTCCAAGGGCGAGAGCTGAAACTGAAGGGCGCAGGGTGGTAGGAGTGCTTGTATGTCCAAGCGTGTGAATGCGGCTGAAGGTGCACTGCCCGCCGTCCCTGTCAGGGTCCGAGAGATCAGCGCCAAGCCACGTTGCGCCTCAACGCTCGCCGGACCGTCCCTCGGCTCACCTCCACGCACGCTTTGTGCCCAGCTCTCAGCCGAATCTGCATGGCATACAGCATGCAATTTCAGTGTTATGACAACGAACGATTGTATTTGTGAGGCTATCTACAGTCTATGGGAGTCCCGCTACCTCCACACTCTCTTCATACACCACATGTGGTCTTTGCCAGTTCCAACATATCTATACTTAGGCAAGAGGGGGGTTGGCGTTCTTGAGAAGCATCTCAAAGTATGCGTTGAACCACGTGCCAGCCTCAGGAGCAGGCGTGAAGGCTGACGAACGGCCACATGTGGCATCGTAGCGAGAAGCAGAGGTATCCGAGGTACCGTCGGACTCACCACCGGGTTTGACCCAGACGAAGGCATCGACAAGCTCGCTGCCGGTGTTGGTGGTAGGACGGGGGCCGAAACCAGCGTTCTTCACATTGCACCAGTCACCCCACGCCTGCTGGCCAGTAGGCTGCTTACCGGAACGTCCAACGTCGACAATGAAGTGAGCAGGGAAGCCACGAGCCTGCAGAAGTGGTGCGAAAGCCTTAATGAATCGCTCTTCGTCGCAGTTGGCGTTAGGGCTGGTGATCGCAGGGCAGGTGCCGATCCTGTAGGCGTTGTAGTTCGACACATTGGTGACGATTCCACGAACACCGCGGGGCGAACCTGCAGCTTTGTAGACCTCGGCGAACAGCTGAGCCGCAGGAGTGATGTTGGCCTCCCAGCCGAGCCATCCAGCGTGACCGCCGTCCATGTACATGTCGACGTTGTTGAGGTTGAGCTTCTTCAAGGCGTAGGCAGTCAGGTCCCTGTAGTAGGGTGCCGCACGCTGGCACTTGGCAACACCCATGTTGGTGACCAAATTACCGAGGGAGTCAGGCTCTGTTCGAGGTCAGTGTGATGGGTCTCACAACTCGTGCATAAGGAGGTTTTACCAATGGCCAAGTTGACCTTGACATCGGGGTACTTGGCGATGATGGCAGCAATCTTGTCAATGTACTCGGTCTTGTACTTGTTGGCACCGTCCTCGTCAAGCTTCAGTTCGCCGTTGGACGCCAGTGCGGAACAGTCACGGTCAGGCAAGTTGTAAACGACGAAGGTACCCATCAGCTTGGCACCAGCAGCGTTCTTCTTCTTGATGTCTGCAAGGTAGGTATCCATGGTGGGCACTTTGGCGCGTGTGTCCAGCCATACGAACGAGCCGATGTTAGCCACAGCTGAAGCAGCGGGCTTGAGGGACGCTGGAAGCGAGGGAATAGCGAGGCTGTGGACCTCCGAAGAGTAGTAAGGGTTCGCGTAGAAAGAGTAGCCAGCGAAAGGGTTGACAGCCGCCTGGCGGGCTTCTGGCTGAGGTGCTACGGTCGTCTCAGCGCGGACAGGTGTAGCTGCGTTTGGGACCGGCGTTGGCTGTGGCAAAGCGTGGGCAACACCTGCCGCAAAGGCGGCGATGTGGAGAAGCGAAGACAGCATCTTGAAGAATGAGACAAGCGGCTGAGATGTGAATGATAGCGTGAAGAGAAAATGAAACGGCCAGTTGCTGTGAGTATTTGTACTCCGGCAGCTTTCTCGACAAACCACCACTCAAGAACTTCTCATATAACTCCATATTGATAAATCCGTTCTGTAAACCGCGCTTCCGAACTTTGATGAACCTGAATCTCTCTCTCCATGGCATACTTGGTCATTTGACAACGATTCGAACTCATCTTTCAGTTGTTGACGGGATCTAGGACAGGCGTTCCGCAGCCGGGAAGATCAAAGAAGCTTTTAGTACCTGCCAAGGTAGCATAGAACGTTATCTGTGGGGCAGAACTGGAGAAGCGAAGCTTGGAGGCCTTGGTGTCGGTCTTGGTGCGCCGCAGGATTCTAAGAACACGTAAATGGCGCTGGCGTAGTACGCAGTCAGAGAAGCAACAGACCGACGCCACTCAATGTTTCATTCCCTCCCGTATTGTCTTCTGATGAACAAATTCTGTGTGAAGTACTAAGAGTGATGTTTTGGTGTTCGTTGATTGTAGTCTGAGGCTCAAGTCGCGGATCTTGGTACTTGGAGCCGTGGTTAATATATCCATATTGCACGCCGCAAATAGATTAAGCCTCCAAGTCCACAGGCGATGATGTCAGGAGATACCGGAATAAGCATACTGCCGACGGAATACATCTGGCTTCTCACTACTTCCATAATTTCTTTCTCACATACACAGCTTGGATGCACCCAGGCACCTATCCACTCTTTTGAGTAGCCAATGAGTTATATCTTACACCCTGGCAGCTATACCATGGAGGCTATAAGATCGCAGTTGCGTTCATTGGGTTCAAATGGAAGAGTATGACTGGCTAGCGCCCTACACTCATCAAACAAAAGGTATCAAGCAAACGGGTAGCAAGCCTTCCAAATTCACGCATAGCGCGTCTCATGTCATCCTCAGAGACAAACTTCAGTCGATGAAAGTCATTGGTTTTCCAAATTCTGTTTTGATACGTCTTACTCAAGTTGCGATATCCTCGAGGCCGCACCACTCTGCTATGAACAGTGCGATTGTGGTCGTGACTCGCTGTATGCTACTAATACTGACTCTTTCGTCAAATCCATGTATACTCTCACCAATGGGCCCATAACACAATGCAGGTATGTTCTGCTCTAAAGCAAAGATTCGCGTATCAAGATAAGCAGGCATGGTCATGCTTGTCAGCTCGGCACCGGTCACCTGCTGATGCGCTGTCTTCAGCACCTCTTCCGCCGCGCTGCCGGGCTCTAACACGTAGCCTTCCGCGAAGAAGCCGTTCCAGGAAAGTTTTGCTGGCGAATCGCGTAGGAAAGAGTTGGTTTCCGATACCTCTGCAATCTTTCTTTCGATCTTGTCGGCTACTTCCTGCGCGGTAACGCCAGGGAAGAGTGCTACACGACAATCGATTGAACACCAGGCGGGCACAGAACTGGCCCAGTCGCCGCCCTGGATCATGGCGACGTTGAGGTTGATGGGAGAGGCCATGTGCTCGAAATATAGTCGGCCTTGCTTTTGGTCGTTCATCTCCTTCTCTAGCTCTTTCAGTCCTCCAACGATCTGCCAGATTGATTCTATAGCGTTGGAACCCTCTTTTGCCTTCAAAACATGCACCGGCCGGCCTGCGACGGCAACCTTGAACCATATAACACCGACATTCGCACGCACAAGCTCTTCATTCGTGGGCTCTGGGATCAGAACTGCATCTGCAGTATACCCAGCAAGATGTGTCGTCATCGTACCGTTGCCAGTCGATTCTTCCTCGGGTACAGACTCGATGATGACTTTCGAGGCAGGCTGTTTTCCGATGCTTCGCAACGCATCAAGAGCATACAGATTTGCGACTGCACCAGCACGCATGTCAGCACCTCCTCGGCCATATAGCCAGTCTCCCTCAATACGCGCAGAGTAAGGATCGTGAGTCCATAACTCTTTGGGTCCGTTGGGAACAATATCGATATGGCCATTCAGGATTAGACTCTTTCCGCCTGGTGTTGTGCTCTTCGGCTCGTGCACACCAATGATAACGGGTGCTTTTGAATGTGTATCGCTGACGCGGCCAGCACTGGAATGCTGTGCTAGTATCTGATGGTCCATTTCCAATCTGGTGGTGTTGTAGCCGCGACTTGTGTACTGACGGTACATCTCCTCCAACGCTTCGTGCTCCTCACCTCTCTGCCCACCATATTGTACCATCTTTTGTACGAAAGCAACTTCATCTTTGAAGTTCTTCGCAACAGCTTCTTCGATGGTTTTCTTGACTTCTGGTGACAACGGCATGACGATGGCTTGGACATAAACTTAAAAGTTTAGCAAAAGAAGGAGCTAGAGAAATCAGCACCAGGCCTACTTATAGCTTTCACTATCAGGTGTATGTATACGCCTCATGCGCCGACGGCTATTGCTTGTCGGCAGTGTTGAAGTTCAACACCTATCCCACTTTGGCAAGTACACGCGGACGGCTGCGGGGCTCCGATTCCAACGGTGATAAGACATCGTAAGCCCTCGAGGTAGCAATTTTACTCTTTGCAACCAAGGAACTTCAGAGGAACATCTTCTCGGGGACACATCATGCCAACGAGTACTGCTGGCAATTCCCAAGACTCCTTTACCCCGATGACGCCACTACTCATTAGCGTGCCCTATTCGGGATGGGCGACATCTTCCAGCACTTATCCGTTTTCGGTGCACGACGATGATTAAGCTGTCAGTGCCGCTGCTGCATGAATTATTGCTCTCCTGTGCTTTAGGCTTCAACATTCCAGGCCCTCCTGTATGGTAGTCTCGCTTCGATTGAATGACGTTCAGGGGTATCTGTGCCCTGTTGTCCTGCCGTCTAATGACGTGTGGTGGTAGAGATCTTCACCAGGATGCTCACAAAGATTCTGCTAAACGAGTAACAACAACAAAACGTTGCTCGACCAGAACCTACGGGCGCTCGACAAGAAAAGGTCGAATTTTTCTCTTAATTCAGAAATATGCACCCTCCGTATACAGATTACCTGGCATCGTATAGCTAAAGAGAATAGGATACGACTCTATGGAGTTCGCAGCGATGTGTTGATATATTGCAAGGGTTGGTAATAACAATACTTATAGTGCCGCATTACCGCTACTGAGTCTACATGAGCTCCTTTCATAGGCAGAAACGGTCAACTACGATGATGCATAGTGCTAAAAGGCAGCCAAATCAAGTAAAAATGCCTGCCAACCATGCCATCCTTTTCTAAGCGAGGCAAATCTTAAAGAAGATGTGCGCGTTTATAATGCGACATGATGAACGTCGAATCCTACTTCCTGCGCACCGCTAAGCTTCAATCCTCCACTTCCACTTCCAGTGTAATCGTCCTAGAAGCATCAGCATCACCATGCGTTTCTCAAGCCTTTCCGTACTTCTCCTCAGCGGCCTCTCGGTCGCCAGCCCAGTAGTCTCGAAACGGGCAGACGCAGTCAGTCTCCTGACCGATCTGTACGCCACTGTCCAGATCTACACCGGAGCCATCAGTATGCAGTCCAGACCCGCTCTCACAACCCGTCCTAACCATTGCAGACGCCACTCTCGCCCCGCTCTCCCCATCCTCCGGCCTCCTCGAGAAGACCGCAGCCACAGCAGAGGTCGGCGCACAACTCAGCTTGATCACCGCTGCTGTCACATCGACCACCAAACAGATCAGCGCACTGCCACACATCAATGCCACTGAGACCAAGCGCTCTATCGATACCGTCACGAGCAATGATGTTGTGGCTGCTGCCGAGCCGAAGGAGAAGCGTCAGCTTATTGCTGTGGGTGCACTGCTGGGTCTGATCATCATTGAGATCTTCGCTACGATTACAGCCGCGGTCGCAATTCTCGGGCTTGCGGGTCTGCTTATCTTCATTAATCCAGTCACGGGCGCGATCTCAGCGCTCATTCTGGCGGTGGAGTTGGTGTTGAATGTGGTTTTGATTGGCGTCATTGCGCTGCTGGACTCTTTGCTTACGGCTTTGGCGCTAGGTGTCTCTGGTTTGTAGGGTGTGGATGTTGAGCGTAGCTGATGGTTGATTGAGCTTACGCAACGCGTCGTCGAGTCTCTATGGGAAACTTGTCTGTTGGTGTAAAATATTAGATTGTTTTCTTAGATAACACAATGTTCAGGCCTGACTGAGCATCCTGTTGTGAAATCCATATTTACATTTAGTATACCATTATCCATAACCTCACATTTAGTATACCATTATCCATAACCTCTTGATAGTGCTTAGCAATTGCGGCTTTCCCTTAAACGCAGTTACGCCAAATTGTGCGCCACGCGGCAGACAGGGCTCATGGCGCACTTCAAGACGGATTTTGACTAGTGCCTGCGGTTCGTAGCCAATACACATCCTTAGCGTACAGTCGCAAGCATGCTCCGTACTTACTTCGTACCGCACGGTCATTCGACAAGGGTTCTCGCACATTTGTCTAGTGCTACTCTCTGCGTTGTCTAGCGTGACCAACACTTGTTGGCCATGAGACGCCTGCTGTTGTACACGACCAGTTCATAAGAGATCTCTTTGGTCAGAATGGTTTCTGATCGGCCCCCCAGACGTCGTCGCAATGATCGGAATCTTGAGGTCTCAGAAGCTTGGGAAGGAAAAACTCGAAATGAGAGGTTGCAGGAGCTATTTGATCTGGCACTGAATGTCGAAGTAGATCAAGAACATTTGCGTAACCAATCGAAGAGTGCGGCATTGTTAGTCAAGTGGGACGAGACATGGGACGACCTGAATCTCAATGCCGAGATTAGCGCATTCGAACTTGTTCTGAAGACAAGGCTGGGCTACGAAGTGGAGAAAGTAGAGTTGCAAGAGAAGGACACCGAGGGACAGAATCCACAGCAACAACTTGACAAGACTCTCAAAACGTTCATCGAAGAACACAAGACTGATTGCAAGACACTGATTGTATATTACGGTGGCCATGGCACATCAGGCTCTGTTGGCGAGTTACTTTTGGCTGGGTTAGTCTCTCAACGTTTCCCGATTCTCGTCCCACGCCTGCGGCATAGGTCCACTAACTGAAATCTGGCCGCACCAGACAAAGAAAGCACAGAAGTTTGGAGAGCGAGAACTGGTTGGAGATTAATTGGGAGCCTTTGGAAGATAGTCTGAGAATCGCGGGATTGGACATACTCGTGATCTTGGATTGTTGTGCCGCTGGCAATAGAGCCCATCGACGTTTCCCGCGAGAGCTCAAGGCAAACAACCAGGCACTGCAAGCGAGTAAGGTTCACAAATTTGAGGTTCTTTGTGCATGCGGGGCGGCCAAAGAAACTCTTGCGAACCCCAAACAAGATCTCACAGAGACTCATCGTTCGACCTTTACCGAGGCGCTGACCTGGGCATGTGAACAGCTGGCGAGCGGAGCCACCTTCACTACTTCGGTGCTCCTCCAGACGCTCTTCAACAAACCCAACTTCCCCGTCAATCAGTTCCCTGAGCTGTGGAAGGATGGGCCTTCTTGGCAAAAAGACATCACTCTGGTGGCTCTTCGCAAGCCAGCTTCGGAGGGAAGGGAAAGCAGCGAGAGTGTGGTCAAGGCTGCGGAGACATACTTCGACTTGCGGTTCTATGTTACCAATCGCCCGAACGAAGTACAGCTCCAGAATCTAGTAAGGGCACTTAAGGGGATGGCTGGGGAAGGCGTCTTCACGCCGATGAAGGTGAAGTGGAAGGGCTTCAAGGCTGAAGACGAACATCATCATGGTAAGCTCAAGTTACTGCTTCCAAAGATGTTCGTATTCTTTGATGTATCTGACCCGTCCACTTGCAGATCTCAACGCCGAGGCGAGTATTGACTTCCAACTTTTCGATTCGGTGCTTACTTCTGGTACCTCGAATACGGCCGGGTACGTGAGTGTGTCAAGATATTTGCCACGAGTTTACAACATCGTGAGGAATCTGAGTGCACTAATACTGTCAATAGAGATGGTCGCTCTGACGATTGGATCGCGAGAATATCAAGTATGGTTCATAATGAAATTCCCGGCCACGACAGAATCACCAAGAGGTCTTTCAAAAGTGCGGAACCCGGCGAGAAAAATGCCCGGACTGTCAAGATTGCTATCATCGACACAGGTTACGACTCCGATCATCCGCTATTCGAATGGGTGCCGCACAATGTTAGGCCGGAAAATGAGGTTTTCATCGACGACGAGGATATAGATGCAGCGCATGACCACGATAGCAATGGTCATGGAACTCACTCAACTTCTCTCCTGTGTACCATCGCACCCAGAGCTGAGATTTATGTTGCAAAAGTCGTCGACGGCGATCGATATCTGAAGAATATGGCGGATGCAGTAGCAGATGTAAGTGAGCAATGATCCTTGCTGACCCGTATAGTGTTTGTGCTGACTCCATCAGGCCATTGAGTGGGCTTACTTGGATATGAAAGTCGATATCATCACCATGTCATTTGGATTCTACTACCCAACACCGGAGTTGAAGAAGTGTATTGCCCAGGCTTCAAAGGAAACCCTATTATTCGCCTCCGCGTCAAACAATGGAGCTAACCGCGTGCAACCCATTACCTATCCTGCCTTGTTTCCAGATGTGTTTTGCATCCACTCAACAGATGCGTACGGGAAGCCTTCTAGCTTCACCCCGTACGCCCAGAATAACATGGACAACTTCGCCACCCTGGGCGAGAACGTCAGATCTGCGTGGCCTGTTCACAAGGGACAAGGCCTTGAGCAACGGATGTCAGGCACGTCCACAGCCACGCCGATTGCTGCGGGTATCGCAGCCCTTATTCTGGAGGCGATGCTTGCGGATGCTAACTTTCAAGAAGAAGAGTATGCGGCTTTGAAGAGGTACGAAGGAATGAGGCAAGTGCTTCTGGACATGGCGCATCCTGCTGATAAATATTTGTACTTGAATCCAGTAGACTATTTCACTGGTCACCTTGGCAAGGGCAGCCAACAGTTGTCACCGGTGGAAAGGATTAGGGCGGCCTTAGCAAAGCGATAAGCGGGTCTAGCCCTCCACAGATGGGTCGGCGAGAAGAGATAAACTTATAGGAACGAGCGACTTGGCTTTAGACATGAGCCCGTCAGTAGCTCCAAGAAATCAAAGGCTCAGGTGCGCAGTTGTCCAGGTAATTGTACAGATAGGTGAAGCACAACTCTTTGTGATGAGCCAATTTCACATAAGGTTGTCATCCAGATATGTGAGCTTTAGTATGGACCTCGGCACATTTGGTGGCCTGGAAAACGATGCCATGTCTGCTCAATCAACCATTCGAACATCATTTGGAGTGCCATCTCCCACAAACATCTGTGTGCTGATTTGAACATCCTTAACGTCGTCTTCTTCCACCCTGCCTTTCTCTCTGGCACTCTCATCCAATTCGCCCATCGTATAATCGAGTCCGATCCTGACGTTGGCCTCTCTACTACCACCAGATGCGGTGTGTAATTCTCCTTTTCCCCAAGGATCCACATATGATGTTTCGGATTTACGTCGTTTGGTGATTTTGTGAAGTCGATATGCGTAAATGAACTCCGAGGTGCCCTCGAGCTTTCGCTTCTGGCCGATTAGTGCCTTGTTGTCGACTGTCACACCGGCTTGGAAAGGGACATTGGCGGGCGTGGCATCTACTTCAGCGCCAGCATGATACTCAGTGGCATTTTGTGACGTAGAATCTACACTCGTGCCAGAAGCCAGAATGCGCAATCCGGTCACAAGATACAAGTGGCACTCTCGACGGTACCACGGTATCTTGGTCTTGCGAGACTCCTCAGCTGCCTTCACAACACGTTGTGCGTACCGGTCGTTGGGCTGGAACAAGTCAACCATAAGCTTTCTGGATCTGTACTTCTCCCAGGCGGCCGAGCCGTGACCAAAGTGGACATCTACTCCCGCAGGAACTACGCCCAAGCTTTGTTGAAGCCATGTTCGGAAAGATACTGTCTCCACTGTCATGGAGCTGAAGTCAACGCCCTCGTGTTCTTGTCGATCACAGAGGTATGTAGGCGGCCGAGGAATAGTGCCTTCAGCAAAAATGGCGCTGTTGGGATCCCATTCGTTGGTTAGAACCTGGCCAAGTTGGAGGACACCATTGCGAGTGAAGTCTTGAGAGGTAGTCAACACCCAGGCCATAGGCTTGGAAGGCGACATTTCGTTAAGGCTGTCGACGAAGGGGCGAGAAGAACTCACACTGTCTCGAAACTGGATCAGAAGGCAAAATTCTCGCTATTGCCTGCTGCAGCCAGACTGCCACGTCAACGTTCATGTACAGGGACTAGTGAATAGAGTTCTCCCCCTCGTATAGGCTGCAACCTCGTATCCATAGTCCGGTGGTTCCACGGACGACCCAACTACACAAAGCTACTATCATTCCAGGATGGCTCCGGCGCTGCTTAGCTCAGCGCGGGAGGAAGGCTGGCGTCAAGCAACTCATCAATACCGAAGCTTGCTATTGACAGGCTCACGGGCTGACTCCGGATCCAATTCTATTACATGGGCCATTACTGTGTGATCCCAGTTTGCTGTGGGGCACGCACTTATTGTACCATGTACTGTGTAAGCGCAACTGCATCTGAGCAGAATACTCAACTGCTAAGAGCCATGCACTATGTACTTGGCTGGCTATCGCATGTGTGCACGCAGACTGGTAGCCCAGATCTGCTGGGTGACGCGCTATGATCCCTGTCTGCTGTGGCGCAAATTTCGGCGTGACTGCGTCTGAGGGGAAGCCGCAACCGCTGAGCACTGTATTACTGAAATGATAGCTGTTGAATTGAAGCAATGGCATTCATAATAGATTAGTAAGTGTAAGGCGGGTGGTTATTGCATATGCATTGCATCTTGATCCAAAATAGGAATACTGTAGAACATCGGACTTGTAATGTCACATACAAACATTCTTTTTCACTCCCCTCTCCCGCCCCCTCCCCAACAGCAACACAAAAAAATAAACAACACTCCCCCTCCAGCCTCGAACCCGGGGCAGCAGCAGCAGCAGCAGCAGCAGCAAAAAGAAACAGCAAGCCTAACAGATAACTTCTCTTCCTGCTGCCCGCAAACCCCTTCCTGTTCGCAGATTTTCGAGTCGGGATTTTGCTCAAAGGCTCGCAAATGCCCATTCCTCCCAATGTACTACGGGACTTGCGAACCTTCGCCAAGCTGTGTTACAACATTTTGGTGGAAGTGTGTCGCATGTTTGGATATTTGTAGGGCGATGGGGTTGGGAGTGGCCGCTCTGGTGAAAGGAACGATGCGCTTTCTATGGTGCTATCTTAGCTATTTCTCAAGCGTCAAGGTTTGGTCACATGCGAATTTAGAACGACAGTGAAAGAAAGCTGGTGAGGTCATGAGTTGGTTGAAGTTTAAAAAGTAGTATTGGTAATTGACCACCACATGGGGATACTCGAAGGCTCCAATTACGGTAGACGCTATCATACAATTCATAGTGCTACAGAGCATTAAAAAAAAAAAGTGCTCCGCCCATCCGACAATATCAACGCCAAGAAATGCAAATCAATCAGAATTCAATTTAGAACTTGAAACGATCAAAGATGTTGCTGTTCCTGATGTCCCTCTTCCTGCTGCCACCAGGGAGAGCGCTCGTGCAGTCAATCAGACCGTCCGCATCAACACCGATCATGCTCATCTTGGTCATCGCGCTGACAAATGCCCTGTCCCACGCGCCCTTGCTAAGCGCAAATGTGTTGAACGGCAGCATGGTAATCGGGTTCTGGGCGATGCTCTTGTCCGAAGGCAGTGTAAAGGGTGCCTTGCCACTCCTGGTCTCGGAATAGAACCTGTTGTCCCAGGTGCCAACTGTGGAATCAAGTTCCTGGGGCTGATCGGGCGCAGTGCTGCGCTGCTTAGCGGCAGTGTGGGCGCCGAGCAGAGCAGCGAGGTCGACAGGAGAAAACCCTTTGGATGCTAGAGATATTATTAGTTGGCGTAGAGATAGGTGCTTGCTGTGTGAACATACCAAAAAGTTTAATCAGATCACCGCTCTGAGCATGACCTGAGGGAAGAATACCGGCTGGACTTGCAACGTCACTATCCTCACGGCCGACTTTGACGGGAATGGTGGGCCCTCCTGGGCATGTCTTGATCGCATGAGCGGCGGCGAATTGGATGAGATCGGCCATGCCAACACCCGTGTTCTCCTGGACGGTCCCAAGATTGTCACAGAGCCGCTGAAGGCCCCTGTTCTCTCCTCTCGAGCACTCGTCTGCGAGGATTAACGAGCCATCACAAGCGCCATTGAAGCAATCGTGGAAGGATGAACGGATAGCGGCACGCGCCGCGTCTGTGCATTGTCCGTCCGCCAAAAATTGCTGAGTGAGCTGTGCAGAGATTTGTGTCCAAACGGCTGGGCACTCTTCGCCAGAGGAGGCCTTGTTACCAGCCCCGACCCCAAGAAAGCCGCCGATGGTCCCGCCGATGGACCCGAAGATCTTGTCGATTCCAAAGAAGCGTTTAGGGAGTTCAACTCTGCTGTCAAGATCTTCTGTGATTGTGAAATTGGACGCTTGTGCAGTACTGGTAGCCGCCAGGGCTGTGATGAGAATGCTTGAGATATACATTATAAAGAGCAGACGATGACCAGATCCCTTGAAAGATAGCGCAAATGGGGTATCAAAAGGGAGTAGAGAAGTGAATGGCTGCAGGCGAACTGATGGCTTCGTTTCGAGAAACAGTCGTGGGGCTTTATAGTACAAGGCGTTTAACCAGTGTTCAGGCACCGTGGCCAAATTTGGAAATAATCGGTGGAACTAGACTAACATCAGAGGTTCACGGCCTAAGGCGCTATGTCAAACATGTCGGAAACATGCTGAAATAGATCCACCGGTCGCTAGTGTGATGTAGCATATTTTGAGGGTCCTGGTTCGAGCTCCATTGTGGGAGGACTATGGAGTAAAAATTACAGCGTAACGGCAGCAGAAAGAGCAGTGTTGCTGAGTTCGACCTCTCATTAACATCTAAGCCGTCCGGAATTCTTGTTCAAGTCTGAAGCCATCAGGCGCACGCCGGCTTGTAGGAGGCATACTTGCAGCTGCGCAGTCTCTATCGGAACAGGCACCAGTGGTTCCTGGTAGATCGCACGCATTCGGAATGCGGATGTCTGGTACCTGAGCATAGTCGTTTCGAAACAAAGTGATTCTAAAGAAAGCGTTGACGATCTTGTTTCGAGGACTCTTAATTTTGGAAGAGTGTAGAGGTTGCGCTCAAACAGCGATCGTTAGCCCCGCGCATGCAAACCCCTGCGCCACTCGTTTTAGGTAAGACCAAGCCTTTGCTAGCCTGGGGTACCGGAAGTTCAACATCATTGCTGCGGCCGACAGTGAGCCTCAACGTCTGTGAGAATCGGCTTCATTGGTGAATACTTGGCTTTCAATACAGAATTTGACAGGATTTGGCTTGAATGTGTTCTTCTTAGCGAACATATCGTCGGTGTTTGACATGTATTTGTCAATCGATCAAAGTTGTAAGCACAACTCCTATGTTCCTACTACACCCCGCGACAAGGCCGCTCGGGATGCCTCCAATCACCGTGTGGGTATTGTGAGCTTATTATCGCTACTTGAAGCAATAGTCTGAGCTGGAACGATACGGGAGCATAAAGGGATCCGAGGCGATGGCTGAAAAGAAAGCGTGGCCGCCCGTCCCGCTTAGCGGAAGCTTGTCTGCAGATGAAACAGGCAACGCCATCTCCTACCGAAGCCTTGCACAAGCCTTGCCGTAATGCCCAAGAACCTTGAGCGTGTCTACCAACACAGTTGAATGGGTAGCAGGTAGTGTCATCTCGTGTACGCGAAGTATCGACAGCTGAAACCACGACACTGTTCCTAAGAAAACTTGCAGCTCTAGTCTATGCTGGGCTGGCGGAAAGGGCATATAGACTGCCATGAAACCACGCAGAACCTTATCAGCTCCTAATAAACACTCAGCAAACATGAAGGACTCAATCAGGAAGAAGCGAAGGAGTGATAGGACTAATCAGCTGCGACTCAATAGCTACGAGCTTCTACAGTTGGCACATATCAACCTTGAAGCACTCCGATCAGGGTACTGCTGTTCGGCTTTCTTGCATTGTGCCAATTGTCCGCTCGGCGCTAGCAAGGTGATGTGGTTTGATGAATGCTTGTGCTCTTCATGAGAATCTTGGACGACAAACAAATCTGGAACTGCCATGCACAACAGATAGCGACAGTTATGGTTGTTTTGGCAGTCGGTGAGCAACAGCGATCAGCTCCCACGCCTTGCCGCCCACCTCCTGCGCGCTCTGTGTCTGGACGTGCCAGCCTGCAGCAAAGCAGGGCTTGTAGTCGTTCCAGTCGGCGTGCGGCCCAGCCCATATAATTGTGTGGAGGTTGCGGCTGCTGTGTGCGGCCATGTACTCGTCGACCAGAGCAACGCGACGCGGGTAGACGAACAGCCAGGCCTCAGCCTTCGCTGCGAGAGGGTCGAGGAAGCGCGTGCCGTGCACGATGCGATGGTTTGTCGCGGGCAGATAGGTATTGGGGCTGGGCTGGACCTCGACGCCAACGACAGCGTGCGCCTCGTCGAGCAGGAGCGCCTCGAGCAGACCGAAGCCGCTGCCGATAGAGAGCGTCAAGGCAGGCGCCTTGGGAAGCAGCGACTGCAAGTGCGCCACGAGCGGCGCGCTGAGACCAAGGCAGGAACCTGCGTAAACGGCGGCCCTGTCCGTCAGCTCAGGCAGGTCCGGTGTGTCTATTTCTTCCACCTCAGCAGTTTTCAGCGCCTCTACTTCGCTTCCTGGGTCGCTGTCGCTGTCATAGCTATGATCAGTATTACTGTGCACAACGGGGACTGGCATTGGCTTGAGATGCAGTGTCGAGAGCAGATTTGCGTCTTCTCGATGCAGGCCATCGGAAGACGGAAATACTAGCCGCTAAGGCGGAACTTGTTCAACTTGCTTAATGTGTACCTCGTACAACTTCGCAAGATCCAAACCGCATCTTTGGAGTGAGCAAGTCATCGTCCCTGAATCGCTGCAGGTTGTACTCTCCACATGCCTTTGACGCCTTTTGTTGTTAGAGCAATGGTGTTGAGAAGGATGACCTTGGCGGCTACTATCTCTTGTGACGGCAGGCGCGTCCTGTGCGCGAGCCGCATCACATCATCGCACAGCACTAGCTTGCGCGTAAGCTTCACCCCGCCGATGCTGCCACTCCACCCATCACGCGCCGCGACGAGCTCCCAACGCCCTCGTCCTCAAGAAGCTTGCCAGAGCCCCAGCTCGCGTCGCTCCACCCCATCCGTGCGACATGGCTCGCTATAATCCCTTCTCCTTCACCCCAGGGCCTGTCAACTTCTTCGCAACGCTATTTTACATAGCTCTTTTCGCTGTCTTGCTCGTTGTGCATCTGAGAGTACCTGACTATCCATCTAAGACCCCCCCAGGAACCAATCTCACTGAGGCTTGGAGTGACCTTCAGCACATCACCCGCCAGTTCCATCCCTACAACAGCCACGCCAACGACGATGTGCGCGACTACCTCTTGACACGCATCACCCATGTGATCAAATCCAAGAACCTCAAGAGCAAGCAAGTCGAGGTTCTGAATGATGTTGTGTCCAATGCCACCTTCTCATCAAGCAATACTACCGTCTACTTTGAGGGCACCAACATCATCACTGTCATCCGCGGTTCTGAAGATGATGAGCCATTCTTCTCCTCCAATCAGTCAGCACCAAAGATATCGCGCCGCCCAAACAACGGTGGAGTCCTGGTCAATGCTCACTATGACTCTGTGAGTAGCGGATACGGCGCTACCGATGATGGCGTTGGTGTTGTTTGCATACTGCAATTGCTGTCATACTTTACCGAAGAGGGAAATTGGCCTAAGCGAACAGTTATTCTCCTGCTGAACAATGGAGAAGAGGATTTCCTGAACGGGGCCAAGGCTTTCATGCGCCATCCTATTTCCCAGGTGCCCCATACCTTCCTCAACCTCGAGGGCGCTGGTGCTGGCGGCAGGGCGACACTGTTTCGCAGTACCGACACCGAGGTGACCAAATTTTACCGCGCCGCTAAACATCCCTTCGGCAGTGTGGTCAGCAGTGACGGTTTCAAGAAAGGTCTCATTCGTAGCGAGACTGATTACAAGGTCTTCTATGGCGAGCTTGGTCTCCGTGGTTTGGATGTTGCCTTTATGGAGCCCCGCGCTCGCTACCATACTGTTGAGGACTCTACGCGTGAGACCTCGCTCAAATCTGTGTGGCACATGCTCTCCGCTTCCATCGCCACAGTATCTGGTCTGGCTTCAGATACAAGCGACACTTTTAGTGGCAACGAAGAGCGCCGCGAGGATGGCAAGGTAGACGCTGGCACTGGCACCGATGCAGTATGGTTTGATCTT
Organism: Curvularia kusanoi; assembly: GCA_011058905.1. NCBI lineage: Eukaryota > Fungi > Ascomycota > Dothideomycetes > Pleosporales > Pleosporaceae > Curvularia > Curvularia kusanoi. The sequence continues at coordinate 783,667 of SWKU01000014.1, read as the reverse complement.
TTTGGCCAGGCTTTCGTCGTTTTTCGTCTACATACATTTTTCGCCCTCTGCGTCACGCTGCTTGTGGTAGCTCCGCTCACACTGATCGGACTGACCTTTGGACTGAGCAAAGCCGACAAAAACTACCTTTTCGCACGCAAAACCTATGTCCACTCATCTGACGATGATGAGCCCATCTATCTTTATGGGTGGAAAGGTTTCTTCCGCCTCCCCATCGTCTTTATAATTTCGACAGCTGCGATCGTGGGTCTTGCGTACCTTGTCGTGCGGGTTAACCCACTCATCGTGTACAGCAGCCCGTACTCTGTGTGGAGGTATGCCAACATCATGCTGGATGCAAAAGCTTTTACTGACTTGTCTGTAGCATGATGATCTCGACGTGGATCTCATTCGCCTGGTTCTTCTCACGTGCTGCCAGCGCTATGCGTCCCTCTGCGCTTCAGCGAATGTACGGTCTGATCTGGCTCTTTGTCGGCAGCTTCATCTTACTTGCATTCGTCACTGTCTCTGCAAACAACTTCCAGCTAGCCGGTGGTTATTGGGCCTTGTTCTATTTCGCGGCCGTATTTGCGGCTCTCTTGTTGTCCTACCTGGAGCTGTTTTTCGCGCCAAAGAAGTCATCTTACGCACAGACTTTCGAGGTCATTGAGGAAGATTCACGGCCTGCGAGTAGGCCGCTCACTGGAAACAGTGCGTTACGTTCCGAAGATCGCCCTGTTGTTGATGACGACGCTACGGAGACGACTTCTCTTTTGCGCGGCGATCAACGAAGTTTCGCAAGGGCAAGGCACGGCAGCAGGCGGGGATCTTCTGCCGAGGAGGATGAGCCTGGACCACTGGATCTTGGACACCCATACCCTGGAGAACAAGAGTGGAGCGGAAAACTGCCAAGCTGGATCTGGATTCTACAGTTTCTGCTGCTGGTGCCTATTACAGTCATCCTGGTAGGCCAGATTGCTTTGCTGTTGACTTCGGCTCTCTACCAGACACCGTCGGATGGAAATTCGTCGTTGTTCATTTACATGTCCTTTGCCGCACTCACCACTTTGCTCATCGCGCCGGCCGGGCCGTTCGCTCACCGAATTACCTACCACATTCCCACGTTCTTGTTCCTGGTCTGTGTGGGGACTGTCATTTACAACCTCGTGGCATTTCCTTTCAGCAGGGAACATCGCTTGAAAGTGTACTTTGTTCAACAAGTCAACCTGGACACTGGCGTTAATACGGTGTCACTGACAGGTGTGGATGGCTACGTCCAGCAAATCATTGCGCAGTTGCCAAGCGCGCAGGGTAGTCATGTCAACTGTTCTACACCCGATGTGGCGACGCGCAAAGAGTTGAAGAAGTGTGAGTGGGAAGGACTTCCCGCCAAGGTTGTCCCAGTTGGGTCGTCATTTACCAACAAGACTGGGTCTGATGGCTGGCTTGACTTTAAGATAAGGAAAGGTAACAAGACTGACGAGGCTGTGATTCGCATTGTCGGGCAGAACACGCGAGCATGTCGCATTCTGTTTGACGCGCCGATCCGGGATCTGACGGTTGCCGGGGGTGGCACAGATCCCCGCTTCAAACGCACCGGCGAGCACGGATCCCGCGAGGTGCGCCTTTGGCACCGTGAGTGGTCGCAACCTTGGGACGTGAGCGTTTCATGGGACGCTAAGAAGAATTCGAAGATTTCTGGAAGGGTGGTGTGCCTCTGGTCGGATGCCAACACGGGCGATATCCCTGCCTTTGACGAGGTGCAACATTATCTCCCCACCTGGGCCATTCCATCGAAGATCAGCGACGGGTTGGTTGAGGGCTACAAGCACTTTGAGATATAAGGCCTGTTAAGAGCTTGGGCATCTAATTGTCACTCATCCTTGCTGTTGCAAATTATGTCTGGCTACGATATCCTGACAGGCAGCATTTCAGCATGGCGTTTTTGGTCATTTGTCTCTGCAAGCGTGATTAGGTGCTTCATGCGTGTTTGTTGTGGCTTCAAATAATGCTTGCCCGCTGTCTCCTTCGCGGCCCTGCGTGTCTCTCTTTCTCTGCGTTGCAATTGCAGTCCATATCGTAGCATATGGCATGATCCTAATGGCAACGATTGACACGACTTCCTCGCCCTACGAATAATGCCCAGAAGGCCTAATAACATCCAACACTACATTGAAAAACACCCACTCACTGCCTATTCCATCGCAATCAGCTTGGTCATTCTTGTCTCCGGAGTCCTTTTACAAATCATCGGACGGTACCTTGTACATATCCCAGGCCTTGCGGACTCCGACTCCCTCAGGTACTACCTCCCGTCGTCGGGTGACTACCTCGGACCCGTTTTCGATTCCTGGCTTCTGCTCGTGCAACGCGTTCAAATCTCGGTGTGCAATTTGTACGATCACGCCGCGAGAACATTCCTTCAAGTCGGCGAGCGGGCGCGCGAGGTTGGGCCTTTGTTTATCGCACTTGCAGACCGCCTCAAAACAGAGCCACGCCAACTCTTAGGCCATCCCTGGATAGCGCGGATATCCAATTTTCAAGTCTTCACCGTCTTTGCACTCACAGCCTTTTCGATAAGTCAGCCCCGAATCTTCGGGTCTTGGATTGCAAGACGTAAAGCAGCGACAGCAAAGACGCTGCACTTTGTTGCATTTGCCAGTTTCGTAGTTCAGGGGTCCAACTCGGGTGATTGGCTTGTGGCTGCGCTAGTCATGGTCAGCTTTGACGTGTTCCAGCGCGCACTGGATGGGGACGCTAATGATGGCAACGAATCACGACACCAAGCCGATGCACCATTATCGGCAGTTGAAACCCTCCTGGAGCAGACGCATTCGCTTGTGACCGAATCGCATATTATTGATCTGCCTAGGCGATCAGTTTCTCAGTCTCAAAAGGGAGACCCCACATCTATTATAGGGCCCTGCGACTCGAAAGACCGCGAGATCGTGCGACTACAATGGTCGCTCACCGACTTGCAGACCGCAATCAAAGCCAAGGATGTGGAGTTGGGCGTTGCCCGACAAGAACTTCTTAACGCCAAAGATGCACTCACAAACTCTTTCGCAGACATCTCAGCCCTGCACAATGACATGAAGACTATGAAGCAAACCCTTGTCAAAGAACACCAAGCAGTCATCTACCGGAAAGACATTGAACTGTTTGCTCTTCGCAAAGGCAACGAACAAAAGGAACGACACATGCAGGAGGACGAAGCGCAATACAAGCAGACCCTGAAGCAGCAACGCACCACCTTGGAGTTGAAGGAGGCTCAACTCAACGTGCTCAAAGAACGATTGGCTGCGATGGAGCGTCAGGCTAGCCCACGATTCGCCCAGGACGCGAAATTCGACGAGAATGGCGATCACGCTCTGGAAGTCCGTCTCCTTCGCGTCAAGAAAGGCCGACAGTCGCTGCCTGGATCTGAAGAAGACAAGGATGTCATCATTGAACAACTGAGACGCGAGCTCGCTGCCGCATCTAGAACCGCCGAAGACATTGTCAATCAGCAGGCAGAGCTACAAAGAGCTTGGACAATCAGCAAGAAGATACAAAATGCTCTCAAAGAAGAGCGCGAACGCCACGACCAGACAAAAGCATACCTACAGGAGGCAAGCGCAGAGCTAGAAGAAGTTCAGGCAGGCAGGAGGCGGAGCAGGAGCGACCCTTCCTCTGGCCGTCTTCCTACAATCGAGGAGAATGATCAGAACGAGTTGGAATCCATGTTCGACACTGCTCAGCAGGATAATCTGCGCCTCCATTCGGAAGTCGAAGCTCTCGACAAACGGGTGCGTGAAGCCAATGCACGGATCTTCCTGGCCGACCAGGAAATTGACGCGCTGCGCGAACAATTGCGATTGGAACATGCCATCAACGAAGACATGGAGGCTGCTCGGCCTAGTGTTGTGCATCGCGTTCACTTCCAACGTATGGAGGGCCAGCTGAAAGAGAGCAGGGATGACACAGCAAGGAAAGATGCGGAGATACAGAGGCTGAGAAGCGTCCTATATGGGAAGGACCGCGAGCTGGAGGCGATGCGTGCAGATATGGCAACCGCTATGAAGAAGTACGACGCTGTCCGAGAAGAGATTGAGCGGCTGAGGCAGTCTGTCGTGGACCTGGAATCGGCGAAGGAGGGTCTTATGCAAGACCATGAGCGTCTGGCCGCGCAACGATCAAGGCAACGGGTAGCTTCAGTCGAGTTCATGTCCGCGCGGACAAGTGGTGCGACCCTCATCAACGAAAACAGCCCGCCAACACGGCTGACGTTGCCAGATGACGTCCCACCTGTCCCCAGTCTGCCTCCTCTCGGTAGCCCGATTTTGGGCAGCGTAAAGCAGAGGGATGCAGTACGTGGTCACCGGAGGAATCAAAGCGACTCGCAGAGACACAGTGTTATCAGCGACGTCAACAATGTACAGCAGGCGAAGAGCAAGAGTAGTTTCGGAATCCGCGATATGGTCAAGCGTATTGTCAGGAAAGATACCAGCATCGAGGGCGTGCTCCGCAGCCCACCGCTTCCTTCTTCTCAGTGGGAGGTTACTTCGACACTGCCTGTAAAGAACACAGCACCCAAAGAGGTGCCTGCGCCTCTCCGTCAGCGCCCACTCTCACTCTCATCCCATCCACCAACAAAAGAAGATATCGAGCCAATGCCGCGACCAATCCCCCGTCCTATCTCTGGTCCCACAAATATAGGTGGCCGTCCCCGCACCAATACCGCTCCAACAGCGACTATCCCACGTCGATTCCCCAGCAAAAAGGATCTCAACGGGCAGCACCGCCCCCGCACGGCAACACAGCCCGTGGCAAACACTCAAACAGACGCAGCTGCGCTCCCGAAAGCTGAACGCCCGCCTAACGCACGTCGCAGCTCTCAGCCGCGCTACTACACCAGCCCGGATGCGGTCGCTCTCGATAGCCAGGAAGATTTGAGTCTCAAAGAAGCCAGAGCCCAAGTCGTCCGACCGCAAACTGCGATCTCGACGAAGGGGTCTGATAAGCGAACGAAGCACGACTCAGGCTTCGGTGCGATCAGCGAGGGCGAGAAGAGCAAGCTGCGTCGGATGAGTTGGGGACATACAGCGTAAGTTACCCTCACCTTTAAACTGGAATGCGGACTTGACGGAGACTAACACACAATAGGAGCAAGCTCAAACGCCGATCTATTGTATAGATTGAAGATAATTGAAAAATGAGCAAGGAAAAGAAATAATCACACCAGTCGGGTAGACCAGGCGTTCATCGGGGACATATACCACATACATATACCACATAGTTAGGTCTTCTTTGTTACAATCAACGGCAATGTTCCGTTTCTTCCAAGATATTGTCTACGTGTGCTGTGTTTGATTGTAACGTGTAATATGTATGAGCCTTGAACGATCAGACAACCCCGCTCATGGGCCTGACTATTATAACTTTCGAAAACCGTACCTAGACGCCTCTCAGACGCGAGTTGAATGCTCTCCTTCTGAATTCGCTACTGTAACGAGTGACAGGAGTTACATAAGGCCATGACGTCATGACAGGGCCGAACCACGGCTGTTTCTTCCATAATGCATGAATGACAAGCAGACGCGATTATAGCCCATTCGCGGTGTGTACTAAGATGTGACATTTGCACTAAGATTGACCCGAGTGGGTTCCGATCGAATTGCGTGATAGCCCGACAAAAGGGCCGTGAGCTCCCGGCGTGCCCAACCCAACCCTTGAAGCATGAGTCGCCGCTGGCACTAGCGAGTGCATCAATGATCTATCCAAATCAACGGATTTCGTGCGTACCTATACGCCTCAAAGCCACGATGACATCCCATGACAGCAATAAGGGGGGTACTCATGCAGTCGTCGCAGATTCTAGAAATGCGAATGTGAAGGTAAAGTGTGATTATTTGTTGTTTACATTAAAGTGGAGATAAACTGACTTGAAGCAGATTGGCATTCGAGATGGTATCACTGGCCGGTTCAAGCTTGTGCCTCGAGATCAAGCGGTTGTCTCGGTCTTCGATTCTAACTTCCTTATCGGAGACGGTATATGGGTATGAGAACTGTGCCTTCTACGCGATTGCCTGAAACTGACCAGAGCGTAGGAGGGCATCCGTGCAGTAAACGGGCGCATACAGTTTGCTCGTGAGCATCTCAACCGGCTGTTCCAATCAGCGAAAGCCATGTTCATGGACCTGGGGCTCTCGAAAGTAGATCTCTTACAACTCCTCCACCAAACTCTCGACGCCAATAACCTCAACAACGACGAGCACGTTCACATCCGTCTAGTCGTCAGCCGCGGCCTCAAATCAACCCCCTACCAGAACCCCAGCGTCAACATCGGACTACCACTGATTGTCATCATCCCGGAGGTCAAGGCCGTAGATCCCAGCTCTAAATCCAGAGGCCTGCGTCTCGCCACGACATGGGTGCGACGCGGCCCGCCAGACGTGAAAGACGAGCAATGGAACCATATCTCCAAAGCCACTGACGTACAGGCGTGTATCAGCGCGAACGTCATGCAAGTCGACGAAGCGTTGATGCTGGATCTACGCGGTTTCGTCAAGACATGCAATTCCGTCAACTTCTTCATTGTGCGCGGCGACGAGGTCTGGGCGCCTACAAAAGACAACCAGATGCAGGGCATCACGCGTCAGAAAACCATCGATGTATGCCGCGCCAACGGCATCGTAGTCCGCGAGTTGGATTTCTCGTTGACGGAAGTGTATGGCGCTGATGAAGCGTTCTGCACGGGGACGTTTCCTTCGCAGATCCACGTTACTGAGGTTGATGGGAGGCAGATTGGAGATGGCAAACGCGGGGCGTTGACGGAGAAGATTCAGCAGTTGTATGCGGAACTTGTCAAGCGTGATGTTGGCCGGACAAGAGAGGAGATTTCAGCAGAAGTTGCTGCTCCGCGAAGAATGTCGCGGTTGTAATTCTGCATCGAAGCATAGTACCGATCGGGACGGGCAGACCTGGCTGTCTTCGTTTGCTACAGAACTTGATTCAAAGCGTAGGGACGGGAAAGGACCGAATGCGCTTCCTCCCAGGCCGTACTTTGTGATTGTCAACAACATGCATAGTTCCTTTTATCGCGGGAGCAGACTTCCGATCTGCAACTCCTCGAAATTCCTAGCGTCGGCAGTTACGCGGCTCCACTGTCACTGTGAGTGGCATTGATATCGCGCACAGTCTTTAACGTTCGAACGGACGAGATGCAGGGCCATACAGATAGTTACTCCTGCAAACCTCGTGCAGGCTCATCAGAAACCTCATCGCTGTGGGGTATTGCGTTATCGTTAGCGCGCCGTCTTTGCGGCTTAAAGTGGATCTCCTCGACTCTTTGGATGCAGGAACACTGCACTAGCTTCACAGTACGTAAACGTTGACGCTGTAGTTCTATAGAAGAAAGGGCAGATTCCTGCAGTGTTTTTGGATATACGATTTTGTCGATTTTCCTGCATCGATCTTCTGGAACACGGGTTGGATTCGGCCTACGATGGAACCAACTAGTCCGATAAGCGTGGCCAAACAGGTAGAAAGCCATGGAGAAGAAGATCCTGTTGAGGCTCTCACGAAGTCCCAGCGAAGGCGTCTTTTGCTGAAGACCGATCTGATCATCATGCCTCTTGCAATTGTCTGCATGACCATCGCATTTTTGGACAAGGTCAGTCTCTTCAGCGAAGACTTCGCCACACATTATGCTCATACCGCTCTTTTCAGAATGCGTTAGGCTATGCTGCTGTTCTGGGCATCAAAGAAGACGCCAACTTGAAGAACCAGGAGTACAGCTGGCTCGGTAGCATCTTCTATCTCGGTTATCTTGCTATGGAGTTTCCGACTCTCTGGCTCATTACGCGCTTCCCTGTTGGCAAGTATGTCGGTGTTTGTCTGACACTCTGGGGAGCATGTCTTTGCTTTCTGGCGCTTTGCCACAATTTTGCTGGTCTGGCTACGATACGCTTCATACTGGGTATGCTTGAGGCAGCGACGCTACCCTGTATGATGCTCATCAATGCGATGTGGTATTTGAGTGATGAGCAGCCACTCCGTACGGCCCTGTGGCATAACACTTTTGCTGGAGTGTTTGGCGGTATCTTATCTTACGGCATTGGAAAGATAGGAGGAAGCTTGTCAACGTGGAAGGTACAACAATTTCCCTCATCGACAGAGAGTCGCGGCTGACGAATAACTCAGTACATATTCCTTATCTACGGAGCCTTCACCTTCTTGTTTGGCATGCTGTTCTTTTTTGCCATGCCCGACTCGCCTAGTAAAGCATGGTTCTTCAATGCGGAAGAAAGAAGACTGGCCGCCATTCGTCTGGCTCCAAACCAGACTGGCATAGAATCTCGGAAGGTAAGCAAGGTATTTCGTGCAAGATTCCCAAAACTCACCGAATCCAGAAATTCCAGCCTAAGCAGATCTTTGAGGCTCTCAGAGACCCCAAATGCTACATGATCTGGCTCTCGGCCCTCGGCTACGCTGTTGCCAACGCCGGAATCACCAACTTCAACCCTCTAATCATCTCTGGATATGGCTTTAGCAAAACCAAAACCTTGCTTATGGCGACTCCTCAGGCGGCCGTTGCAATGGTAGCAAGCGCATCGCTGACAGCCGTCTCGATGTATATCCCGAACCTACGATGCGTTTTCTGGATCTTTGGAGCGACAATGGGGTTGGTCGGCGCTGTAATGGTGCACACACTCCATTCACCGGAGACCAGAAATGCTAGTCTAGCTGGCGTATATCTCATGGGTTTCTACAATGTTCCCTGGGTCTTCACCTTGAGTTTGAGTAGTTCCAACACGGCTGGAGCGACGAAGAAGAGTTTCATGGGCATCACCTGTGCTGTGGTATATGGTATGATTCTCAGCTGACTACCTTGGAAAGATCACGAAAGCTAATCTACGCAGCTGTCGGCAACATCATCGGGCCGCAATTCTTCATCTCGTCGCAGTCACCAACCTACCCCTTGGGCATCGGTGCTATGCTCGTTGCATTTGCGCTTATGGCCGTCGCTGGCATAGTCTATTATGCTCTCTGTGTCATCGAGAACAAACGAAGAGACCGCGTGCATGGCCTCACTCATGACGAAGCAGCAGCTGGTCTGCAGGCAGACAAGGACGACCTGACGGATCGCAAGAATCCTTACTTCAGATATTCGTACTAGATAGGTCATGAAATGCCGACCAGGAAAGGGAATTCCGCATCCTGAAACCCGTGAATCCGAGGTCGGACCCGTCTTACGAGTTAATTCAATAAAGATCTTCTCGCTTCGCCCAAGCTGTCAAGAGACAATGCCATGACTGAACTGTACAGGTCTCTTAGCAACACGATCGTTGTTTCATAGAAAGCTTCATCCACTTCGAGCGCCCGGATCCTGACGGCTAAGATACTGTTACCGCGCGGTTATGGAAGCCATCTCTGATCCAGAGATCTGCGTTTACGGTCCAATGCCGCTTGTAATCTGGTGTTTGCTAACGGCACTTGCGCGTGCCAGCTACGCCTTTGGCTCATGGCATTTCCACCAGCGAAGACAAACAATGAAGGTATACCCCTAAGACGGCGCAAAAATATGAAAACGCTATTGACTCCGTATGTCTCACGCTGTCTTCATCTATCATTGCATGACCGAGATTAAAGCCTCGAAAGAGTTGTCAACAGCAATATACGACACACCAAAGGCCTCCTTCAGCTTGCGCACAACAAGCCACAGCCTCTAGCTTGGAGACGCTCGAACAATAATGAGTCAATCTACCCGCCATGTCAGCGCTCCACGACTAACTATCTTTGTCACAATTGTAGCACATTCTAACCGGCCGATACTGGTACAGAAGATGCAAACATTTCAACGTGACTGTAACAAAGGAAGTCTTTAGACTAGACAGCAAGCTAGGCGGTTGGTAAGCAAGCTAACTGTGCAGCTTCATGGCCGAGAACGCAGCAAAATAAAGACTCACAAGGCTGCGTAGGCCAATCTTACGATATTCACGGATGCGACCAATATACGCTATGTCACAATCATGTTGGTACTTTTGTGACAAGCTCATAGGCTTTCTACAGGTGTGGCGCAGTATCTTCGCGACCATTGACGCCCACGTGTAGCAAGGACACAAAAGGCTTACAGGCTACTGGTACTTGACACGAGGCTCAGGGGCTGCCAATGGACAACTAGCAGGCTTGTGCTTGGGAGAACACATTATTAGCCGAGGAGCGACAGCTGATGCGAGAGATGGTTTCGCGCATCTATGCAAGCAATTGCGTGTGTGTCTTACGAAGTATTGCAATGCAGTACGAAAACTCATCTCGACTTGGCAAGGTGACAATGCCCCTGAATTCCTCAATGAATACTACATCGGCTTCGAGGTGCCGAGAACTTATGGATCTCGCTTGGAGACCCTCATGGTGACGTTACTTAACCAGACAGAGACTGTCCACGCTGCTTGCGGTAATTAAGGTCCAAGGGGCTGCAGCTTGCTAAGCTATGCTAAGCTTTCTAGTGCTCGTACCAAGCTTTCTAATGGTCACTGCCCCTCAACGACCGATCAGCCCTTACCGTATCGCGGCAGACCGAACCTCTTTCAGGAATAGCACATCAGCCGTAAATCCAGAAATAAACTCCAATAGCGCCAATTCGTAAATGTAGCTGCAAAGTTGCTGCTCCAGCCACTTGTGAAGTTCTCTGCCCTCGTGTAGTCGCCTGTGGCGGGGACGGAAATAAGCCCGAAGTCAAAGCCGGTAAGCCAAAGCTGGTACGATCTTCAGCTGTGGCTCTCCATGACATCGCCTAACTCGTATAATAGCCCGTGTTAGACGGGGACCACGTGAATGGACTGCCTTAGCAGAAAAAGCTTGACTCTATAAGTCCCAGGCACCCACTGCCTTTGTGAATGAGGAAGCAAGCACATCCGCAAGCCCGGCTTCACAATTCATTCGTTCAACCAACTTCGCTCCATTGCACGTCATGCATTTCCTACTAGCTACCGCGACACTTGTCGCATCCTGCAATGCCTTCGCTCTTCCATGGGACAAGCGTGCGACCGACCCATCTCTGCCCGCACTTCCATTGGAGCACTTCAACACCCCTAAGTTCGCGCGACTCCTCACTCTCGACCAAGCCTTGTCAGGCCAAAACGCCTCAGTCACCACCATCAAGCCCGAGGATCTTCCAGACGCCAAAAGCCAGACCCCGACGCTAGTCATCCCCAAGAACATCACATTGGAAAACATCACAGGGGCTGTGGAGCATGCTGTGGATAGTCTGCTGGAGAAGAGGGACACCTGCTCCAATGTCCGTGTCCGCGTAGAGTGGGACTCGTCGTCCGACAACGACAAGCAAGGCTACATCAATGCCATCAAGTGCTTGATGAACAAGCCCCCCTCTGGTCAATTCCCCGTGTCTAAGAGCCGCTACGATGATCTGGTTGGTCTTCACCAGACGCTGACTCCTAATGTGCACGGCAATGCCAAATTCTTGCTCTGGCACAGGTACTACACCTGGACCTTTGAGTCGATGCTTCGTGACGAGTGTGGCTTGACCGGACCCCTGCTTTGGTTCGACGAGACTCGTTACGCCGGCAACTTCGCCGCTTCCTCCATCTTCAGCTCTCGCTGGATGGGAAGCATCAACGTCGGTGGCAACTGCGTTACGGATGGAGTAAGTCGCTACTGAACGGACCTCACACCAGGGATTCTGCTAACAGCTTCCAGCAATTTGCAAACTTGGCTCTCCCATACGGCCCGGGAAGCAGTAACACTCCTCACTGCTTGGCACGAAACAACGACGACTCCAAGACGATCAACACCGGAAACTCCATTGTCGACGCTTGCAACTCGCGATCCGACTATGCCGACATGGCTGCAGTAAGTGAACCCTGATCACAGCTGATGTCAAGATCTTGAACTGACCATCACAGTGTGCTGAAGGCGGTGCTCACGCCTGGGGCCACAACGGTATCGGAGCCGTCATGTCTGATGTTTATGCCTCTCCCGGAGACCCAGTCTTCTTCCTGGTAAGCACTACAGCAATCCGGTTTGCGACCAGCTGCTAACGTTACCCAGCACCACGGATTCATTGACCGTAACTTCCGCATCTGGCAGAACAACGGAGGCAATGCACGCCTCGGATATGTGGACGGAACTGATTCTCAAGGCCATGCTTTGTCCCTGGACATGACTGTCAACGTCTATGGCTTCCGTCCCGACGTCCGTATCCGCGACATTCTCGATACACGTGGTTCCACGCTGTGCTACAAGTACAACTATTAGAGTGGTCGCGCATTGCTTGACATACTACTATTCTTTTGTACATATTTCTCACCAAATATCTGTATTCTCCAGTTGCCATTGTAGACGGCGGCGAGAATCTCCTTTGTTCATACGTAGACATACGCCTTAAAAATACAAGAGCACAATGTGCATGTCGTGTGTCAAAGCCTCCAGCATCATCCTGTTTGGCGTCAGCGTCTTGCGGTATTTAGCGGCATGCTTGCGTGCTCGGCTCGCTTGTTCTCCACGTTCTTCAGACAAGAGCCGAAGGGCCGATGTCGCGCGAGCGAGCGAGCACAGCAGCCGCACTACCCTCCCCGCACCCTCACACGGCTCCCACAAAGCCTCGAGCCATCGCCTCGAGATCCGGCATGTTGTCAACGCGCGGTCCGGCCACGGGCGAGGCTGTCCAAGAGACAACGCCATTGTTACAGCGCACCAAGTCTGAGGATGGAAAACCCGGTCCGCGACACGCCTCTGTGCAATGGCGGCTCATGCTCTGTGCCTTCCTGGTCTCACTCTCTTTCGGCATCACCCAGGTCCCAATGCTGTACGTCTTCCGGGTAATGACGTGCGATGCGTACTACGAAGACCCGCGCCATGTTCGAGACCCAACGGAACAGGATGTCTGCGCAAAGCATGAGATCGAAGCTAGCACGGCTAGATCTGTCGCTCTGCTTGGCGGCTCAACGACTTTGTTTGGCCTCATCAACTTGCTTATCACGGGCTGGACAATTAAACGTTTGGGAGTCAAGAGAGCTCTTGCTATTCAGATCTTCTGGCCCGCTGTCAGGCTATTGGTCCAGAATGTCGGTGTAACAAAGGGTTCCACCGCAGGCATCTTCATTGTCCAAGCCAGCCAGGTCATCACCATTGTTGGCGGTCCTAACGGCTACGTCCTCGCGCTGAACTCGTTCGTAGCAGATGTGGTCGAACATGAGGGTCGCACTGGTGCTCTGGGTCGCCTCCAAGGCTGTATGCTGTACGGGGCGGCACTCGGTTTCCTGATTGGTGGTCTTGTTGGAGATGCATTCGGCATCCTGGCACCTTTCCGCATGACTGTGGTGTTATTTCTGCTGTCCTGCGTCTACGTTGCAGTCTGCCTGCCATCTACGCCCCCACCCGAGGAGGATCATAAGCAAGCAAACGCTCCATCGACCGGCCTAGGACGCTTCTTCGGCCCATTGAGGATCTTTGCGCCCCAAAAGTGGACTTTGACTAATGGTCGCACAAGCACACAATTCGGAGCACTCACACTCGGCCTTGGTGTGTTCCTTGGTATTCTTGCTACTGGCTACATACCCACGCTCCTCCAGATGTATGCTACAGACGAATTCGCGTTTGGTACCAAAGCCAACGGCTGGCTCATCTTCATGTATTCGTCCCTGCGAGGATCCTTCTTGACGTTTGCCTTTCCACGTATCATTGCCGCAGGAAGAGCCTGGCTGGAACCAAGTACTACAAAGCCACCCAGACCAGCCGGAGACGAGCCGCCACTAACTGGACGCCCTTCACCCGCAGATCCAAGCGAAGTTGGCCCAATCGATCCTCTAGATCCTGATGAAGAACCGATGATTACCCCGCAACATGAGCGGACGCAGACGTTTGCATTCGATCTCATGTATGCAAGATTCAGCCTTCTATTAGACGGGCTGATGACAGGCCTGGCTGCGTTTGTATCTCAGGGATATCAGCTGTATATAGTAGCAGCGCTTCTTCCTTTCGCTGCTGGCACTGCAGCGGCCTCGAAGGGAACGATTCTTCAGATGCTCCCTGAGAAGCAGCGCGTTGATGCACTGAGCGGTATTACACTCGTCGAGAATATCGCGCGACTGTCTACTACTGCAGTGTTTGGTTTCGTATTCGCAGCGCTTGCAGAATCGGGACATATTCCGTGGGTGTTTGTGTGCAATGCGGCTGTTGCATTGCTTGGTTTCATAGTTCTGCTTTTCTCGCGATTTCCACCGCGTGGCAGTAGAAGAGCCGATTCTTAAGAAAGATCCTCAGATCGGTCCCGGTCTGACAACCCTATCGGGGTCATAATAAATCTAGAGGGCTTTCGATCTGGAAAAGGTTTTCGAGACTCTAGACTCCACCCTTGAGCAAACAACGAAGTCGATCATCCCTCTAGAGCCGCCTTGGTCTTTTGATATTACAAAGCGAAGTGTCCCTCACATTGACGATCAGAGTGCCGTCCAGACGTCACATGGACTAGCCGCTCCAAGAACAATCTGAGAAGGAGCAGAGGTGACCGCACTGTACCCACCATGCGAGGCTTCACAACGTAGTAATACGTGATCTACAGGCCCCGCAATGCAACACAATAGAAAGTTCTAATGAAAGACGAGGATACGCATAACAGCCTCGTCAACCCTGCTCTTGTGCTGACTGCGTGAATGTTACACATACCGAAGTAGAGCCGGTTCTTCCGCATTCTAGGGAACCCGAGCTTCGCTCGCCAGGTCTAGATCTTCAAACATTTCACATGGACACCTGCTTCCTAGATGATTGTCTACAGCTGCAAGGGATTTTCCCGATACATCGGATGATATCCCTCTCGCGAAGTACGTTATATCTAGCTCTGGTCGGAACAGCACGGACGTTAAGTAGTCAACACACCTTCTGCACGAATTTTCGTTTGAGATCATTATAGTATTTACTTTTTCAGACACACTTTACGCACGACTATGTTCTCAGACATTGCGACAGAGCTTGCGGAACAAGCGGAAGTAATGCGAGCCCAAGACAAAGAAAGATACGACTTCATAAGTGTCGGTACCACAGATAATAATTCACTAGACTCCAGAACCTCCACTGACCCATCTAGCAGAACTACAGCAATCGTATTGTCAAATTAAATGACAGCTACAGAAATGTCTGCCATGACGCCAATAGAGAACGACTTGAGCGACAGAAATTGGAGAGTCGAGTGGAAGACCTGGAAAATGAATTCAGAGCATTGCAGCGATCTGTGGTGAGCACTCAGTCCAGATATTGCACGAATGCTCTTAACATCAACCAGACCGATACGTCTTTCGTTTTGGTCCTGATCGATGCTGATGGATACACGGTACGTGAAAATAATATAAATTAGGAGGCAGCACTGACGATGCCCAGTTTCAAGACAAATATTATTCAGAGACTGGTGGGGGCGCGAAAGCAGCTCTCGATCTCCGCCAAGACGTTCAGACATATCTCAAGCGAAAGTTACCGGCTTTTTCTGACTTTCCGATTGTCATAAAAGCTTTTGCTTATGCCGAGGGATTGTCCAGATTTTTGCTGAGAATCAACCGAGTCCAATCCTCGGATACTTTGGCTAAATTCGCGAGAGAATTTTCGCAAGCGTCTGTAACGTCTGATTTCGTCTTCGTTGGCCAAGGAAAGGATCGGGTTGATAAGAAGATCGAGGGTAAAGGCCCCGTCCTAATTGCTGGAGCACTACGGCTAATTACTTACACAACCAGGTGTCTTCAAGCATTTCATCAAAAATCCCACCTGTCGTCATGTGTTATTTGGAGCCTGTCATGACAACGGCTATGTCAGGATGCTAGAAGACTTTAGTTCAGACAGTACAGTCGCGCGGAAAGTGACACTTCTATACTCCTCTGATATTGGGAAAGAGTACAGGGATCTCACATTCCAATCAACTAGCATGGACAAGATTTTCAATACACCCTCAAACAAGGTTCCGCCTAAAGCCCTGAGCCACAAACGGGCTCGAATCGATAACATGGAGTCTTCTGCTTCGTTGAAGAGAACCCATCCTCGTCCAGACTCCTCTCCGACCTTGGGGCACTCCATCAACGGCGAGGCAAGTCAAAACAGGCATGACCCAAGTATCTGGGTCAATTCGAACCGTCAGAGAGTAGACAGTGCGCTTCCAACGTTACCACATACAGGCCCTTGGTCTCGAGTGAGAAGATCGAAATATTGTCACGCCTATCAAATAAATGGTAAATGTCCTGGAAGCTGCGGCTACTCGCATAGTGCTTTACAAGATGAAGACCGATTGGCCTTACGAAGAAGCCTCAGAGACCAACCTTGCCACGAGGGACTGTCGTGTCGTAAAGTCGGCTGTTTTTATGGGCATAATTGCGCGTGCAATATGGTGAAATGTGATTTCCCGCGGGAAATGCATGGAATTGATCAGACAACAGCACGGGTATGGGAATCTTGCTCAGTATAGTCACAAGTCAAGCCATTAATTGGTATCATAGATCACTTCCAGCTACAGGCCTTAATCAAACGCACTATCCTGGCCTAGGACGCTAAATAGGGCGTGTCTGCCTGCCAACCTCCCTTGATTTTAAACAATTGAATCCAGATTTTCGGGTGCTCCGGTTTGTGGCAAGGCCATCGTGATATGCTCCCTATGCTGGAAGATCATTTGTTTAAGATCCTATCTGAGCATCACAATATCGCAGTGGAATCTCTTGGTTAGGAAAATCGTTGGAGCACTAGCTGAAAGAGCCTACCGCCACATAATTACAGGGATTCAGGACGAGCACCAAAAAGCAAAAGGTGATATCTTGAATTGTGTGAACCCTGGCTTAGTGAGCTTGTGCTGCGCCGGGTTTGCGAAATCTTTCAGTCCGAGATGTTCTACCGACAAATGATGTCAGCAGTAAGAACAGTTGAGGTGGATAGAAGAAATTGGAGTGACGCAACTGAAATATGGCACCCCAAAATCGGGGAGGATTCCGAACTACAAGCGTTGTGCAGTACGTATGGTCTCGTGGCAGACTGAGTTCACGTCGTACTAGGCTATAGAATAGCCCTGTATGTGATACTGAGCCCCACCTTAGCGGCGTGATTACTTTTCACACTTCAAATTGGAACATGGCCTGGACTCGTATTCCGATCTATCTTTTGGGCTGTCTCCTAGTCTGAACGCACATGCGTGGGTTGTAAAGCATGCCATTACTTCCGCTCATGATGAGATATGCAGCAGCCTCGGTACTGCACCTGTTGTATTCAGCAAACACATTGTTACAAAAGCAGTTCGAAGATGTCATTCGGTCGCTACTCAGCACGTTTTGTATGGCGTTTCCAGAAATTGCTCGTATGTTTGTTATGCATTCCGATGCTCTTTTCCAGGTAGCGTGTCGATGCTCGGTAACTGTTCTCAGTCACAACGATCTGCAAAGAAGTCGGAAGAACTTTCGGTCATAGGGATCCGTCGAGACGTATTGTCGGAGCAAATCATGGTGCCATGCTCACTCTGGTCGAACGAGGGCGGTCACTTGCATTCCTATGGCCGACAGGAGATGACCGGAATTTGGGCGAGTGATGTGATTGGCCCGGATAGTACTCCTGGAACATAGCCAATCGTTTGTATCAAGTCAATTTCTGATAGATCACCAGTTACTACCCCGGACATCAAAGGCCCGGTGTGACACATGTATTGTCGTACAGGATGGGTCGTTGTGTGACTACACAAATCTCTTGGCTATGCTTACGTTTGTTTCATAAATCTTCCCACCAGCAATATTTTTGTGAAGCTTTTTGCAATACAAGTTTTGAGGCTTAGCTCCAAGCATGTAACTCACTCGACCCAAAAAAAAATATCACTACCGAGGTCTTACAAACAAATCAGTAAGCTGCATCTAATCGTGTTGTCAAATGAGGCTATGTTCCTTGACTTGATAAGCCTTCGAAGCCAGCACGTCATGATGCATGCTTGCGTGGGTCAAGTCATTGATATTAGGCTGGCTAATTGGCCCATGCTTTGGATGGTCTGCAACAACGGGCAGCCAGAACATCCCTGTAGCTGTAAAGGTATCGAAGTACCGGATTCGATTGATACAAGTAAGAATATAACAGCGACTGCATGAGCCGAAATTCCACCGCCCAGATTAATGAATCGCATGCCTATAAAGTGAGATGCAGCTTTCAGAAGCGACGAGAACAATGCACCGCGAAATCAGATGGATTTTTCAGTGACAACGTACATACGCATAGCTGATGACCATACTGCTCTCTGGATCCTGACAAGCCGCTGCACTTGAGATGCGTGTTAGCACTGTTTATGGTTATGAAAATAGACAATGTGGCTATGGAATAAACGCATTGAAGTTGTGATTTTATTTGCAAGCAAGTCACGCACTATCTGTCTCCAGTACGCAGAAATAGTAACTCGTCTCTAGTCGCCTCAAGAAATCTAAGCTGTAGAGGTAGCAAAACTGAGAAGAGTCTCGTAGTTCGGGGTACCAAGGCCTGTTGCGGGGTCCCATCCAGCAACAGCACTGAACCCTCCGCCAGAGATGACACCACTACATCCGCCAATCTTGCCACTCTTGATGTCCGTGAAACCAGTGCTGGCAGTGCTGTACAGCCATGGATTAAGGAAACCAAGACCCTTCTTCCCGGAAGCGATACGAGCACTGTTCAACAGCTGGAAGATACCAGCCGTGGTCGGCGCAGAGCAAGACGTACCAGACACTGCCTGAGCCGAGCCTGATGCAACAATGATGAAGTTGGTGGCTTGAGCAGAGATATCAGGATACGCGCGTCCAGTGGAGTTGAAGTACTTTGTAACGGCGCTGTGGGTGGTGTCGGTTGTAAGCCACTTGTTGACAGTTGCGTTCTGGTAATCTGGTCGGCCGAAGACTTCGGAGAATCCGCCTCCGCCGGATGACCAGGCGCTCTCGGGAGAGTTTCCTGTGGTTCCGCCTACAGTGGTCACCCAAGGGCAGCTTGCAGGGAAGTTGGTTGTGAATTGGGTCTTGCCGTTGACCTTGCAGGTCGTTCCGACACCAGAGTCACCGGAAGAGATGAGGATGGAAACACCACGGGCTCCAAGCTGAGAGAAGAGGTTACACACGTTCGTCGCATACGAAAGTGGAACGGTAGCTTCATCATCGCCGTAAGAGATAGACAGCGTGTTGGGGAGCGAGGCTGCAGGAAGAGCCAGCAGGTAGTTCAGGAACTCGAGATATGGCTCGTTAGTGTTTGATCCACTGCCCACAAACAGTCCTCGACCAGCAGTGCTGTAGTATGTCATGGGTACGTTGCTTGCAATGCTGCCCGTATATTGCACGTCGAGGTTGGCCTCCGTACCGGCGGGCGATGTCGGGCAGGTACCGCCATTCACACCCGTGCATGTGAAAGACCTAGCCTTGTTGTTGAAGTATGCGTAGCTGTTGAGGAATGTCGAGAAGTCAGACTTGATGGCATACTCCTCAAGGAAACCTGCAATTCCCAAAAGACCTGTGGTCTCGTTCTTGGCATTGGCAAAGTTATACAAGTTTGCCAGGCAAGTGGGGGTGATGCGAGATCCACTACATCCAGCTACGGCCTGTGCCGCCTCGACTTGGAATTCATCTTCTTCGATGATGGCATGGTGTTCGGAGATGGTAGATCGGAACGGTTTGACACCAAAGTATGTAGTGGGCTGGATCATATCCAGGTGGCCAACCAATGCAGAGGGAACGCTGTATTCCAGTGTTCGCAGGGTGCGTGCCTTTGTCTCCTCGTTCACTGTTGACCGGATTAGCTGACGTCTGTGAATGAAGTCAAGCGCGGAATTCCTACCGTAAGAGCCGTAGGAGGTCTTCAGCAGCTTTTCGATAGCATTGACGGTTCCTTCAACTGTGATATAGTCGCCGCTCATGCTGATCTTGCCGCTCGGTATCTCATTCTGGAGCCAAGACTTTACAAGACTGACAGACTCCTCTTTGGGCGCGGTCATTGCCAAGATTTGGTCATGATCAAGATGGGCGCCATATTGTGAGCTACCCGGAGTCGCGATCTGTACTTTCAGTCAGCCGTGAGCGATTTGATTATGGGAAAGATCTGACTGACATCCATAGCGAGCTTGTGAAACTTATCCATGCCCTGGTTGACAAGATGGATCTTCAGCGTCAGAGTTGTGGCATCTCGGTCCAATTCGGCAGTTTGATCGAGTGTCCATCCAGCCGGAGTGCCATCAATCTTCTCCAAGACGATGCTGCTGGTCGGGAGCGCATCGCAAGCACACAGCAGGGCTGCCAAAGGGAACAGAGAGGAGGAGAAACGCATCGTGAATGGTGGCTAGAGACCTGTGTAGAAAACCATTCCTCACCTTGCTTTATGTACTGATCGCTCGAGATCACCATCATTTATTTCCAGTACCATTTTGGCAGGAGGACCATGTGAGTACCGCGGCATTGGTACCTGCCTAAAGCGGTTGATTGGGTGCTAGGATAAAACGTCGGCAAGTTTCGCTTGCGCCTAGATAGGAAGCTTCCTAAGCTTTGCCAATGGATGAGCAAGCTTTTGACGCCGAGCAATATCATCGCATCTCATGCATCGACCCGTATCGCCTGCTGATGCATTGCAAGCGGTATTATTGCAGACACGATGAAGACCAGAGTCGAACTGGATCCGGCTTCTGTAATCGCGTGCATCATTGTCGAAAGGTGCAGGCTAGAGAGTCGCCGGAAGTAAGTAGAATTAGGGAGGTAGATCGGCCGCAAGCTTGGTGGGGATTAGCGTCCACCGGCAGCCGATCCTCTTTGGCACCTCCGCCAATCTGTATCACTTGCATCAGGTTATCCAGCTCGCACGACAATTTACATGGTCATCTATAGGCCCGACTAGTAACAGTTCATATTGCTAGTGTTCTTGCAGCATCAGTGTGCGCAGCGCTCACCAGCCTGTGTCAAAAAGCTGTCATCCACAAATGACACTTCACCCCACCGAGGGACTCCAACTTCCTACGAACAAGCCACATCCAAGGACTCTATTTGTCCTGTCATCGCAGCATATATCACTGCGCATATAGCACTTGCTATCTTCGAATGAGAAACGCCTTAACGTAATGATCATGTTATTGTATCCCTGGTTGCTAGTTTTGCAGATCGTTGTCTAGTATTTAGGGCGTTGCCGATCAGTATATGGATTGTTCTGTCTTCGACTGAAGATGTTGCTGCACGACGAAGACTACGTTTTCTCTCGAGTGTGCCGACAAGATAGAGCAGGAATAGTGGAGTTTTACTCAAACCTGACCACTCAGTAGCTTGTTCATATCGGACGCTGATATCACATTCAATCAAGGGAGGAACAGAACACAGACAAGCCAGACGAAGGCTTGAGCAAAGTATAAATCGCTGTGTATATTGCTTGTGTGTTTGATCTAAACACACTAGGCTGTGGAAGCTATCTGTAATTCGAAACTGGATATAATTTCTTCGTTTGGGTCAAGGTCCAGTCGTGCAACCAGACGCAAGCAATACTAACTGTGGTACCATTGGAGCATTGTAACAAGTCATCGTTGCACTGACACAATCCATTGAACGGCTCATCGTAAACCGTTGACTGATCTTGACTCACTGAGGCTTGAACATTGGGTAGAAAGCCTTGAGCGCTCCCATCCCGGAGACGAGGCCGTGAACATACAAATAGCATTCGGGCTTGTCCTTTTACCCCAGGTAAAAGCCTGGACTTGATGGGCTTTCCTAAACCAAACTTCGAAGAGCGCTCGCACGCCACCTGAGCGCCATTGTTTTGACTAGATTGCACACTGACTCCGAATTGTCGACATAGGTAGATGTTGTTGGACTGACATGATGGTCGTTAGGCTTGGAGTGGCGCGGGAAAAGTTGGTCACAATCATCAGAATCCACGTTAGGATGAGAGATGACGACTCTTATCTGGTCGGGCTGTTACTATTGATATTGTTCTTAAAAATCCTCGCGTGGCGGGTATAGATGCGGCCCATTCTAGCTTTGTTGGATGGCATCTGTGGCAGCTGACAACGCACTGCTGAAAACCCTTGGAGAGAGGCACAGTATGATGCTAGCCTGAGTCAGATCTTGATACTACTGTAGTGACAAAGTAGCACTGGAAGGGATGGTGGCGGCCAAAATAGCAGAACTCAGTGAATTCGAATAGCTATCACCAATCGACAGTACCGGGGTGGAGCGAGCTCATTATCATCAGGTGCGATCCCCAAATGCAGAATATGACAACGCAGCATCATACTACCCATAAACAAAGTTGGTCATTGTCACAAGAGTAGAGGAGATAGTCATTGTCGCAGGACAAACGCGTGTATTGTTGGCGATATTGCTTTACGTAGATGTCATGAACGTTGAGAAGTGGACCTTGAACGGCACTTAGTGAACCAATACCTGCTTGATGCGCATACTCCTAAAGCGAGAAGATCAAAAGCCAATTTTATTCTCCCATGAGTTGACGCTAATATGACGATCCAGAAAAGGAAGATGCCGAAGTCCTATGCAATGCAGTGAAGATGTTCGCAGTTGAACCCGTTTAAGATTTAACGCGTGGAACCGAAAACAGGGTCCTACGAACGTGGGGTAATCTATCCTACTGTACGGAGCTACTCTCTGGCATGATTCTTCTATGCGACTCTGCAGCTGTGTCGTCTCGAGAGGTACTCATCGCATTGCTAACATCTTGATTGTGAAGTGGAAGGATTGGTTGCGTATCTTGCCGATGAACGAAGGTCACCATTGGCAGAAACTTTCTTGTAGCCTTAGTCGTCATCGCGCTGAGGAAGAAGGTCGCCAAGTGGATTGGGAAGAAAGACCAGACTCCAGCTAGCCCAGTGCTGTCGTGCCATAGCTTAGCGAGACCCAAATTGAATGACAAAAGGGTCATCGTCACCACTGTTATTACAGCTGTGGCCGTCACAAAGAACTCAGCGAACAGGTTACTCAGTCGCAGTGTACTAGTGATTATGTAGCAGTAGGTGATGTGAAACATCAGGTAGTCAACGATCACCGCGCTGAGCAGTGGGAAAGGCGTGCTCGGGTTGCTATCGATCGAAGCGTAGATGCCACCTGTGAGAGCCGCACCTGCGAGGATGCCATTCGCATAGCGCTTTCTGTACAGGATGCTTATGACCACTATAGCACCGAGCATGAGAAGAACTGGAACAATCCAGGATATCAATGCAAGTGCGATGAGACCAAGCTCTTGAGATGCTCGCGTATGTAGGCTCTGCTCTGACATCGAGCCCTGTGAAGCTGATTCTATGAATCTTGTCAGAACGAAGACTTGACCGTAGCCTTGTCACATACTGATGTCGGACTTTTCGTTCTGATTCCCAGCTAAGCCCGGGCTGGATCCTGTATTGCTGGGAGTGCCAGCGACTGGAAGTATCGCCTCAAGGGCTCTTCGGATTAGAGCAAGGGATTTACGATACAGTGAGGTGATGTCCGAGGACGCGGGAGACATCGTAGCGGAGGATGTCATGATGTGGGATGGCTGCGAGACTGGACCCAGGAGGTGCCAGAGGAAAGTCGGACTGTAAACTTCTCGCGGTGTGGAGAAGAGGAGATTAGTAGACATCAGCTGGAAGATACAGGATCAGATGGGCGGCATGGATGATGCAACACTCCGTGGCGCAGCAGAGTCCTCAAACCTGCATCGCAGCCCAACGATGCATCATCACCTCACAACCCCAATCTTCATCACAAGCTTTTGCATCGATACGTTTCCACGAAAAGTTCGAAACTTACGCTCAAGACAGTTCTCATTCTGCTCTTCGCTCTGCTCTGCCGTCATAGCAATCACAGCTCGAATCTTCGCTCAGCCTTGCCCGGTTCCACCAATCGCCAATCATACCTCAGCGAATATTCAGCCTCGCGTCCTTCCAGCAGCACATTTGACCTACACGCCGCTGCTCGGTCACCTCGACTATTGCAAGACTAATGTCTACTTTGTCGCATACCGAGATGCGCTGTGGTACTGCAGCACCGCGTCCGCCTGGACTCGTTGTCGAAATACAGGTCGCCGGTAGAAATTATGGCAAGGAGTATTGCAAAATGGAGGGAGGGAAAGTGTATCTGGGATGTCCAAGATACGTGCATAACTTGATTCTTTGCCTCGGCGAAATGGTAGCCGCCATTCCTGTGCTGCTATTCCGGCCTCCAGCTCCTCTGATAGGATCTTGCTCAGGCTTTTTCGATCATCTGAGCTCTCTTTTGCGACGTTTTGTGGAAGATGTGAGTATACCTAGGCCTGATGCAGGTCTCTTCATATTCTGATTCGTGGTTAGGCACTCCCTGATCCTATCGAAGACCATGTCGTCAAACCGAATCCTTCGACTTTCGTATCGGCATGCCTCATTTTAGGATTTCTGGTCACAGTTCAATACCACATGAACGAATCAAACAAATTCCAGAAGCCAATGCTTCTCTTCGGCTTGTCCATAGCCTTGGTGCTCAGCGCGGTCGCTTGTTCGCCTGGGAACCATCTAGTCACCGCTGCGACCTCTATACCTTCAACGACGATACTGTGTCTGTCTTTGAGTCAGATCTTTGAGGCAATAACTGGGTGTTGTAAGGTGTCATACGAAACTGGGTTGCACTATCCATGTCATAGTGCTTGGGACGATACTGAACTCAAGCCTACACCTGAGCCGCAGCAATCCTTGCCGCGCTGTGAGGTACACAGGGGGATGATAAACAGCTGTTCGCTGGAGTAACAGTATGGAAAAAAGGGGGGCAGGTAACGGAGGGGTAGCTGTCTGCCATCCAGAAGAATTACATTCGACACTGAGATGGTCAACCCCTGGTGGACTGTTCCTTGTCTTTAGATAAGGTAACAGTCCCACACGAAATTTGCCCTTTTTTCTTTCAAATTCGCCCTTTTTTCTTTCGGTCTTGAAATATAGGGGTGCGTAGATGCCTCTCTCAAAGCTTTTGCCGTCGTTTACTTGTGTTTGGGTCCGGCGTATCTTTTTTCTTTTCTGCTTTCATCAAGACGCTTTCTGTGGTTTGGTCTGTTTTCCCTACAGCAGATGTTATCGCTCTTTATAAGACGAACCATGTAGCCCTGTTTCAGGCGTTTGGAGTTAAGGCAAAGCTCTCGAAAGTCGGATGCTGGAGCCTGTACGCGGCGAGGGCTACGAACCTGTTATAAAACAGAGCCAATTCAGCAACGTATCTATATTAACTAGACAGTTTTGAGCTATTCATGTTGAGCATTGTCGTATTGGCTTAACCGGTGCCTCTAAGCTAAGTATGCACAGGTATTGCAGGATGCGTCGCATCTTTCCCAAGCTATGGCTGCATCTGCAAAGGTCTTGCCAGCAAGCACGCGTTACGACAATCTGCCGGTGTAGTGTTCTTGATGTCCATGTCCTGAGATGTAACAGAGTAACTTGATGATTTTGGTTAGGCAGTAGGTGCATCGGACTTCTAAACGTTCAGTCGCATCCTACCTCCACACGATTCGCCGTCATTGCCCGCACAAGCCGTGTTATATACTGTCGCAGGAGCTGAAGCTCATGGTGTGGTAGTGTTGCAATAGCATTCCAATGAGTACTGGATGCCGAAATACTCGTAGCCCGCACAGCTTTGTGCGCACTTTGCTACCATTATATCTTGAGAGTTAGTGATACCCTTGGGTAGAAAGTGATCTCCATTATATATGAAGTATCCGAGAGATGTGAAACCAGACAGTTCAGATGGTTTGACGGTGACGACATTCAGGTTGCTGTGAAGGTTCAGTCGATCGCCGGCGCCGCACTTCTCAGCACCAATCGGGGCTTGTATCAGCAGCGTAGGAGAAAGAGCAGTCAATCTCATTGGCCATGATGTTGTCTGCATCGCGAGAGACTCCGCAATAGCACTCGCGACCATACTCGACACCAAAGAACTCGAAGTTAGAGCAGAACGAAGCACACCTCTACACACTCATGTTGCCTGCCGCCGTGCTTCTGGCCGTTAGGACGCAATTTCCACCCGCATCGTCAGTACAACAGCTCCAAGCAGTACATGGAAGCGATCGTAAATGGCGATTGATCGACAAGGCCAATGGTCTGTCTGCAACGGCAAGCCACATTGCCAGAAGGCCTACGTTTGGAAGAGCGCAACGCATGACCAGAAAATTTGAAGCCTCAAAAAACGCGAGCATGATCAAAGGAAAGACCGCAGTCATAGGAGAAGAGTGGCATTGGGGAGGCAGCAGTTTCAATGGTGTTACTCAGCTCTCTTATCGAAGCTATAGTACCCAGGTCAAGACTGCAAGTGCGCACAAAAGCTGAGCAAGTCATGTTGAGGCCGCGAGGTACGTCTCTCGGATGCCGAGACTTCAGGTTTGTGCTGCTGTCTAGTGATGGTAGAGATATGGCTCGCGTCGCGGTCCTGTGCACAAACTCTAGTCAAGCGACCCCTGAATTAGCCGGCCTTCAGAGCTCAAATTTGGCGAGACCGACAGAATAGAGTTCAGCCATAAGCTAAAGCTTTGTTTCCGGACTTCCAAGGCGACCATGTCCAAGTGCTCATGTCATTCGTAGTGTTGGCTTGTGTGCGTCGCTCAATTGATGTCGTCTCTGCTCCAAATGCAGCACAACACCCAGTGTCGACTTGCTCAAGTATATCGCGCGTTAACGTGTTCTTACAGACCAGTACTACACCAACCGCACGCATGAGAAGCTTTTGAAAAAGCTGATGGGCAAGTGTGCTCTCTTTGCTTGCACACTTTGGAGACCATGTGATATGAAGGGTGAGTGTAGTACTTGATCCCTCGGTAAAGATCTTGTACTCTTGTTGAGCGTACCTAGACCTGGCTTCCTAGATACAAAGTCCGGCTTGGCAAATAACAGAGGTGAGAGGGAAGGGCCGGCAAACGCTCTTCCTCCGACATCTATACTCTACAAGAGCCAGGTTCCTCCTTTAGACCTTGCCACGCGGTAGCGGCTTTTCAGCTCCTCGGAGTAAATCGCCGGCCAGATCTTCACAGGTACGCAGGATCTGATCGGATCGCCCTACTGTATGATGCACGGCCCATTACGTTTCCCACCTTTCGTGGGGAAATAACAGACCTACAATGAGGTGATGAGTCTGTGCCTAGGTCTCGAACTGGTACTTTGGGTTCCTAGTGCTGATTATCAGAGACCCCAGATTGTACCACTGCACGTTGAATGTTCATGCCATGTCCTTCAGAGGTCTAGACTGCACAGCTTTGCGCTAGGCCTACTTGAATTGCAAACAGGGGCAGAGAGCTACTTTATTGAATTGCAGAAGTTTGAAACTCTTGGCCATCCTCACAGTCGCGGAACACCACAACCACAAGGCAATACATCGTAAAATTGACTGCAGCAATACTCTGAATAGTAGGCTATCGAACTGCCTGATTCATCTCACCATGTTGGTTGTGTGTCCCGAGTGCGAGGCTGCAAAGCTGAAGTCGACTCCGCGGAAAGATTCAAAAGTTTGAAACTACGGTATCCGCGGAGCCAACTTGACTGCGGGGTCGCCGATCGGCTGTCGAAAACGTACAAGCAGACTTCCAGAAAAAGCAGACTGGTCTACACTACTACAAGCCACGAAAGTTGACAGCCGCTGCGTGTCCCGTATGCGCATAAGGCAAGGACAAGGGCGAAATGGTCATCCAGCAACACCGAACAAACAGTAAACGAGCGATTGCCAGATCCTAAATGGCTGGCCTCACGTGCCATTGTAAGAGCAAGTTCACCTCCGAAATACGGGAATCGGGATAGGACAAGTCACATCTGTATATTATGCGGTGCAGTGTCTTTCAAACTCGCCTGAAGGCAAATCGTGACTGTCTAGCTGCAAGCCACAGTCACTCGGGCACGCTTGAGGCTGGCTCACCCACAGGTGGTATGGCGATCACAAGCCTAGACGCAGGAACACGCATTTAAGCGAGCGACTCTGATCATTGTAGCCTTGCTGTGCGATGTTGTGCACCAAAGTGGCTCTCTCCAGCGCAATATAAGCTGCGTGGCGTGACCCTTTCTGCTTTCATTCCTCTACAGCTACTTCTTTGATCACATTCAAGTCAACCTTCTGCCGATGGCGCCTGCGCTCCTTCAAGCCGCAGCTCTGGCACTTCGTGCCGCGTCTGTAACCTGCCCTGCATCGCCCACCTGCCCTCAAGATGACGGGTGTTCGTATACAGCTAATGCAGTCTCATTTCAAGTGAGCTGTGGAACAGATTACTACGGAGGTGACTTGTCGCTGGCTCATGTAAGTTTCCTCAATTGCTCTTTGATCTATCTAATGCCAGCAGACTTCCACAGTGGAAGCTTGCATGGATGCCTGCTCAACTATCACTAGTTGTGTTGCTGCTAGCTACGTAGGTGGCAACTGTTACATCAAAAGTAATCTCAATGCTGGAGACGCAAAGTAAGATACTCAAATGAATTTTGTAATTTTTGTGTCAACTAACATGGGCAGTGCTAATGTAGTTGGCGTTGCTGTCACGTCTCGCGAGACTTCAACAACTACCGCTCCTATTGGCACTCAGCAGTCATGTCCTAGTAGCTTGACCTGCCCTGAAAACAATGGTTGCTTATATATAGATGGCTCGCGCACCTTAGCTCTGTCCTGTAGCACGGACTTCTACGGAGGC
Organism: Curvularia kusanoi; assembly: GCA_011058905.1. Taxonomy (NCBI): domain Eukaryota; kingdom Fungi; phylum Ascomycota; class Dothideomycetes; order Pleosporales; family Pleosporaceae; genus Curvularia; species Curvularia kusanoi. The sequence continues at coordinate 755,098 of SWKU01000014.1, read as the reverse complement.
GATTTTGCCTCCCAATACGCTATTGATCTTGAAGCGTGCATGCAGACTTGTGCAGCAGCATCAGAGTGTGTAGCTGCTTCTTTTGTTGGTGGAAAAGGAGCTGGCACTTGCTACTTGAAAAGCACTAAGAATGACGGCAGTATCAATGGCAATGTGCACGGTATGTCAAGAGGTGCGGAATTCTCTAAAAAGACCTGTGCTGAAGCTCACCAGGAATCTATGTCGTCAGTGCATCTGCTGAGCCATCTTCATCCGTCACACCGATAGTGTCAAACACCATGTCAAGCACATCGTCTGGGATCGTCACTAGCACTGAAACCTCCATCAGCCTGGTTTCAGTTGCAATTTCATCCTCGGTTTCCTCGGCTGCAATCTCAACTAGCAGCACATCATCGACCGATTCCCCAAGCTCCGAGGCTACGTCGATTTCTGATGTGTCCCCAACAGCGCAAAGCACGTCTTCATTGGTTGTCTCAAGCGTTGTATCTACAACGGTGATTTCCACACCCCAGATTACAGCTTCTGCTGCATCTCCTGAGCAAAGCGTGATTTCATCCACAATCACTTCTTCAGATACGACCTCCTCGGCTGGCTTATTCTCTTCGATCATCGCATCGGCAAGCGCCGTGTCGCCATCCTCCTCTCCAACACCAACGACGGTCATTGCAGATGGCGATTTCGAAGCCACAAACTCTGTACCCTGGATGATCAAAACTTCCGCTCCTGGGATCTTAGCCTACAGCTTTGCTAATTCCAATGGCCCTCATGGCGGAATGCAAGCGGCTAGCGTTTCATACAGCGCTGGAGCCTCCGCATATCAGGCTTGGTTCTCCCAACCAATCACCTTACGACCCAACACTAGGTACCTCTCATCAGCTGTAAGTTCCCAAATCCTAGTTTTTGTGGCAGTAAACCGAGTCTGACACAGAAGAATAGTGGGCCAAGGCTAGTACAGCGAACCCAGGGTGCAGTATTTCCTACTATATTGGTACGACCAATGGTAATCAAAATCTCAAGACCCTTGCAACGATCACGTCGTCAAACCTTAAACCAACTTGGACCCAGTCGACTGGATTTTATGACAGTAGTGCAGGCGGTGCTTTCACTTTCAATGTCCGGTTCACCTGTACCGGCACATCTGCTCGAACTTATTACATCGATGATATCTCTCTAGTAGCTTCTGCTTAAGCCCTGCCGGTACGATGTAAGGGCGCAAGAAGAACAGCAACTTGTAGCAAGACTGGAATAGCATCGCATGTTAGCCTTTTTAGGAAACACCATGATACGTTGATCAGATCATCTGCTATTTACTAGAACATACGTGAAGCCTGGTAAAGATATTGAGCCCGCGTATTGGCTACTCTACTTGTTTGTTTCCTTACGCTCGCCCACCGAGTACTCAAGAATACAAAGCCTCTACCCCATGCTCCTTGACCGCTTTCTTCACCCCATCCAACTCCTCCAATTTCCTTGCAAACGCACTATACACCGGAAATTCTCCTTCCATATCAAGCCCAATCTGCTTCCCCCACCTCGCAAAGATGTAAAGATTGAAATCCACAACCGTCCACCCCTTCCCCACCGCATTCTCTCTCCCCTCCAACCTCTTCTCAATCCTCTGAAAACACGCTTTCGCAACCCCCATCCCCTTCTCCTTTATCGCCACGAACGCAGCCTCATCACCAGTGAGCCTTCCCGGCTTAAACAGCATCACAAACGCATTTCCATGCAGCGTTCCCGACAGCCAGGCAAGCCACTCTGCAACCCTCACCCTCTCCATCACACTTGCTCCCAAGAGATTCTGCTCCTCCGGCGCCTGAAGCGCAATGTAGGTCAGAATCGCTGGCATTTCGGTGATGACTTCCCCATTGGCGGTTTTCAACGCCGGCACGTAGCCGGAGGGGTGAATGGAGGAGCGGTATTCGGCGTTTGTGAAGGAGCCGTCGGCCGCTTCCAAGCCGTCTGCGCCACGCTTTAGGGTTACGGCGGTGAAGGGGATGGAGAGGTGGTGCAGCAGGGCTTGTGGGACCAGGGCGCAGGAGTTTACGCCGGTGTAGAGGGTGAGTTCTGGCATGGTGGTTTGGGTGAGGGGTATTGGCCGAAGTTGGTGGGCGTTGGTGGGCGTTGGTGAGGTAGAAACTGGGCTGGATTTGTGGTGTTCACTTGAGATGTAGCAAGGAGACATTATATATTGGCATTTATTGGATTCAGTACATGACCCGAAAACCACCTTTACAGTATTCCCATAAAGTGTTTTGTCGTGGTGCCTCGGAGTTCGCGCTTGTGGGATGCGATAGTGCTCACTTTGTTTGTCATCAGCATCCTTTGGATCCGCTTGTGCTGTCAGCATCGTGGATCACCAACCTTGGCATGCCTCATTTGAACACATGCTGATAAATATGGTGAAGAATAACACGAGCTTATCCTAATGCGAGAATTCTTCATACGGCTTCTCAATTTGCTTGATAATCGTGCAGCACGTGTGAGGCGAATGCTTTGATAGAAACTGCGAAGTGTGGGGAATCTCGCAACACTCGGCGTCGGTGGTGACAAACCAAGGTAGCGCTGGAGTGGTAGAGAGCATAATTGACCACACAATCGAAAGGAAGACAAAGCTTATTTAGGCAGTTCCTCGTAAGGTGCCCCAAAGATCCATATACCACAGCGCAGTGCGAGGTGGGTGGCAGTTATAGTTGCGCCGGCCAGTGCGCTGTCATGTTATGCTTCGCAGCACAGCTTGATGCTTCCATTACAAGTCGGATCAACCTTTCTCTACCGCTTCTCAATGTTCCTTCCCCAAAATCTCACCCTCCCCTCCAGAGCTCCTGCGAAAACTCGTCCTTCGCCGACTACTACCCACCGCACTCCCCCTCCTCTGCCTCAATACACCCTCACTCTCGCCTCTCTCCGCAACCTCCAGTGTCTCATCGCTGGATTCCTCAGCCACCTGCCCGTGATTCCCACCCACACTTTCCATCGTGAATGGGCTTGCAGTCGGCGCGTCCAGAATGTTTAGCTCCGCGGGCGTGAAAAACCGGGGCATCAAAAACGTGCGCATGGGGATATATAGCAGAATGAAGACGGGAAACCCGATCGCAGCGATGGTCTGTGTGATGGCGAACGTCGCACCGAAGCCAACGAGTTCGAGCGCTACAAAGGCCCAGACAACCCATTTGCGTTGGATTTGGGTGAGGGGCTCGGATGGCGATATGAGTGTGTGGTCGGTGCAGAGGAAGACTAGTTTCGCAGTGATGCCGTTTGCTTCCAGAGCCTGAATTCCCATGACGAAGAAGAGGCCAGCAAGGACGGCTTGCGGAATGAGGTGAAGGACGATGAGGAGAGGTCCAGACATGGTGCCGAGAGTTAGGAGGCCTTGAGCGAGATTCGAGACACGTTGTTCGACGACGTGGTCGGTGATACGCTTTGTGTTGCCTTTCTCGTCCGTCTCGGTACGTGTCACGCAGAGTGAGGTTGTATGAAAGGGCGCCTGAGGGATGAGCCCGTTGGGAAAGGGAATGCCCAGGAGACCCGCGACACCAGTGGTAAGGCCAAGCAGGAAGATATCCCAGTGGAATCCAGCTGGTTTGCGTAAGGGAAACTCGGTTCCCTGCGCAATCAAACTAGAGACATTGTGATCGAACCAGAATAGGATAGTAAGGAGAATCGCGAAGGGGATGGCAAGGAAGACATCTCCGACGCTGATGTCCCAGAAATGGATGAACCAGCCACGATCGGTGGTGGGAAAGAACGATTTCGAGGTTGGAAGTTTAAGAAGCTCAATGTGCGACATTTTACCAATGTGTACAAAGCCTGTAAAGAAGATCACGGTAAGGGGTGTACCGTAATCCTCCACAAATTTGCGAACGTGACGTGGGAACAGCGCAGACTGCCCAACGACACCACACAGGTAAGCCACGGCGGTAACCAGCAGTGAAATCATAATCGACAAGTACGCAGAGGCGTCACTGACTTCCCATTGCCGCGTAAGGACCTGGATGCCCTTCTGCAGGTAGATGAATGCAACGTAGAAACCGAAGATGTCGCAGGAAAATCGAGTGACATAGCGGAGGCCATTACAGGAGTTTGTTATAGCCAGAATCCAGTGGAAGATGAGAGCCCAGATGCCGATCCAACACATGAAAGCGAAGTAGTTCGTTCCCCGCGGCGTTATGATGTCGTATACTGTATAGTTGAACACAGTAATGGGACCAGTAACACCAACAATGACTAGTGGTTGCGCAGCAAACACGCTGAACACGACACTACCAAGGACACTTGCCAGTAGGACTTCGTTGACGCCAAAACTCATGTCCGTCTTCACGAACATGTCCAGCGAGAAGGCCAGAGCTGGAAGAATGTTCGCAAAGTACATGTAGACTGTCGCTGGGACAACGCGATAGTCCCAAGCATCTCTCCAGTCACTCCAGAAGTATGGCGCCCTTCTTTTGACATCGTTGATCATGCCAGAGAAGAGCGCTGTCTTCCACCAAGCCTTCCTGCTCTTGCTGTTCTCTTTCGTGTACGTTCGGCGACGCTCGGGACTGTCATGGCGTGTTGCGCTTTGCCGACTCGATTGCGGTTTGAGCGAAGAAGCTGGACTCCGTCGGGGAGCTGTTGCGCTGACATGATGTTCGGTGGGGACCGTGATGGTGTCGTCGAGGGAAACCATTGGAGGCTTCCTTACTGGGCGCTCACAGCGGCGCTGGAAGGTGTATGATGGGACAGGCCGGCACGAGGCGACAGCTACTCGCCATGGTAGCTGCCGCGACCTTGATATAGGGCAATTCGCGTATCGCGCCGTCGCGGGCACTAGCCGGCAATAAAGTAGTAATTCTCGGCGGGAGTGCGAGAGCAGATGTACATGACGTTCAGCGGGTTGGTTTAAGTGGGGCAAATTTCTAGATTGATGGCTTGGCAGATCAACTCAGCAACCTCGCATGCCGCTGCTCATGAACCAGTGCACACACACACACACAAATGCATGTCCATCTTCCACGTATGCACTGCCACTAACATCAAACCTCCCAAATCGATATCCGTATCTCCAGGTATTCCTCCGTAAAGCTGCAATGATCCCCATTGGAGATGTATAGTGGACCCACCGGCCAAATACCTCCTTTAGGTGGCCGCAAGATGCCCGAGCAGAACTTGATCTGCACTTAGCTTCTGTCGCCCTGATCAATATCTGACTGCCGAGTAGAGTACTGCCTTATCTACCAGTTATGGATTACCTGTCCAGCTTGTCAGCTTGTTGATATCCACCGTACTATGAGGTTGAAGGCAGCATACCTTAGAATCTGATATATCGTCACCGAAGTGGTCGTAGGAAGCACCACGGCCGCGGCCACGGCCAGGCACCTGGCCCTGGATGGCTTTCCCAACGTGACCACCCCTGGTGTAGCTGCGGGCACCTGCACGTTGAGTACGATCTGCACTGCCTCGTCCTGCGTTACGCTGCTCATAGGTCTCGTGACCAGACGCTCGCAATCCATTTCCACGTCCCTGTACTCGGAAAGAGCCTCGAGTATTGCCGTTGCCTGAGACTCCAGGAGATGGATCAGTTGCCAGCGCCGGGGGGTCGGCTGCTAGCGGAACTGGTGGGCCACCATCACCTTCAAGCTCATAGTCACTCCAACCCTCTGCATCGTCGTTCGCCTTCTGTTCTGCCTCTTCCAGTGCTGCAATAAGCTTGGCTGCTTTTTCGCCTCTTCTCTTGTTGTCCATTTGCTCCGAGCCACGAATGCTAGCCTCACGTACGCAAATGGCCAACATGGCTTGCACTGTATAGACGGCATCATTACCGGCATTGTGGAAATTGAAGCCTACCATATCAAAACCACTGAGGATCTTGTCCAAAGCCGTTGGATTCTGCTCGCGACGCCAGACTCGGTACATGACAGCGGTATCCAGCGCTTCGAGCAGATTGTCGATCTTCATAGGATCGTAACCGAGAACTTGTAGGTATTTTACGTCGCCCAGGGTGTCATGGCCGAGGAAGATAAGGTTGCGCTTTTCAGCGTAATCCATACCATTTCTCAGGTTATCGATGATCTCGGCGCCATCTGACTGAGTACCGAAAGGGGGCGAGAAACACGCTGCAACATGCGTAGGTGCATCTTTCAGAGCCACGATGCTCGATTTGCCGAAGTGGAACTGATGCGGGCAACCTCTGATGAAATCTGAGTTGACAAGATGCGCATGCTCTTTGATCAGGAAGTGTCTGGCCCGAATAAAGCGCCGCCATCCTTCTCCATCTGGGCCAGGAGGTACGCCTGCCAGGTCCCTTGTGTCCAACGTGGCGACGCCCACTTCTGTAATTTTGTGGTGTGCTCGCTCATAGGATTCGACATCAACACACACAAAGACCACGGACTTGTCAAAAGCGAATGGTACTGATTGCAACTAGACATGCTGTTAACAAATCACCGCAAATACTGGGGAAAAGCACATACCGGATCTACTGCAGGCGGTTGAAGTTCTGTGACCCGAACAGCTGCATCTGCAGATGGGCGCAAGCCAAGATATCGCTGGGTACGCTTGAACTGGTCGACAAAGGACTTTTGCTTCAGTAGTCGGGCTTGCTGCTTCTTTGCTCTTGCGGCCTTGCTCTTCGCTTTTTGAGCTTCCAACGACTCCTTCATCAATTGTCTGAAGGCTTCAAAGCTGTGTTCGTCGGGTGCTGGGTCCTCTGGCTCACCAACACCACGGAAACCAGGATCTGGGACATTTCCAATCATACTGTCGTAGTCTGTACGGGAATACGTACGTCCGAGGTAACGAGGGCGGCAACGCGGGTGATCAGGAAAGCGGCTCACCAGAGCGTCTCCGCGCTGCTGGTCAGTAATTCGAAGACTAAGCTTCAGGTGATTGTTGATTTCGGCCAGAAGAGTCTGAACCTGAGCTTCACTGATGAGGATGAGAGGCTTGGAGTGGTCGTCAAGGTCCCAGACGTAGTATCTAGAGTGAAGGTGAGCGTAGGGAAGGATTTTGTCAGGAAGTGAATGTCACATACAGGTCCCACTCGCGTTCCCAGAATTTGCCCTGGTCGAAGAAGGCCGATGCAATGTCCTGTGAATGTGTCCTATCGCACCACTTGTAGGGGTACTTTGATAAGGCTATGATTGGGCAGTAGTGTTTGGTAGCTGAGCCAAGGTCGCCTCGATTGAGGTCAGTGCAAGCAAGCGGTGTCGATGGCTTCGGCAACGCTGTGTTAGTGACAGATACGGGTGACCGTTTGGGATTGTACGAGCTCTCAGCGTCTTTGAGCCAAGTGTATCTGCGTTCAGTGTTTGGTATCACTGCTGGCTTGGGTTCAGCTTGTACGGCTACCGCTGCAGGCTGGTCGCTGGGCGTTTGCACAAGGTCAAGTGCTACGCCGCCCTCGGTATCGCTGTCGCTCTCTATTGGCTCCCGAGAACGAATAGGAAGTTCTTCCAAATCTGATCTTATTGCATGATGCAAGCGCTTCAGACGCGCTTGAGAAGCCATTTTGGGGGTTGGGGATGGGGTGAGCAAGGTAGTGAGAGAATGGTGGGCAGGAGCACGACAAGCCCAGCCAAAATAGCAAGCCGACCAACCGCATGAGGCAACAGCCTTTCGGCGTCGCAAGGAGGGCACATGATTACATGCTCTGGAGCAATTATTCTGAATCATAAAGCATCACAGTGAAGGTGCAGATGTGAAAGCCCACCTGCCTGCTCCAGGGCTGAGATTGGCAACACGTGACCAAGAGAGCTTGCAGGCGCACATGGTTATTACAGCAAGTAGGTCATATGATAACGTAGCATTGATGATCCATGGTTTACATGATTACTTACTTGCTGCTAGAAGCTGGCATTGCTCGAGTCGGCTCCTCAAGCGGAGGACAGGGATCGTTCCATTCGCTTTGAGGAAGCCGAAGCTCAAGGAAACTGGCTGATTGCCGTCGCGACTATCTGTAAGCGCGGTAGCACTGCAAGGGTGGACCAACATTGCCAGAGATCGCCCATGTAGCTGCCAACGCGACCCCAGGTCGTGCGGGCGCGCCAGCGGGCGATGCGGCTACTCGTGTTATTTGGCAGGCGTTCCTGGGCTTGCTGCTTTGGTGATAGCGTGAATGACCTCCCAATCCAACGTGCAACCCTGCGACACAGCTGGCGGACAACCACCAAGCTGTCGTCCCTTCTGCCCCCTCGCGTCGCCCCGATTACTCCCTCTGACAGCATCAACGCGTGGCTGGAGTGTCTGACGCGCGCATCTGCCGCCTCTCACCCAGACCACTCCCCGCGATGCACCACAGAGCCCGCCATGGCCGACGTTGAAGATGCGAATGCGCCCGCGGTGCCTGTGCCAGCGACTGTGCCGGCACCTGCACCCACACCCACGCCCAATCCGGACGCGCAGACGACTGTGAATGACTTCCTTGACTACACCGAGTTCTACCCTTCGGACCTGGTGCGCAGCTTGACGCTGATCGGCGACCTCGATGCGACCTACGCCGAGGCGGTGCAGCAGGTGCACGAGCTGACGGCGCTGTACTGCAAGCTGCCCCAGCTGGCCGATCGCGAGCGCCCCGACCCGGCACTGCTTCGCAAGCAGATCGCCCATCAGTTACAGAAGGCCATCAACCAGCGCGAGTACGCCTACACCGAGGCTGCTCGCCTCTACGAGGTCACAGTGCGCCATTGCCAGCGCTCGTCCATAATCAAGCGCAAGCTGCAGGCCCAGCCCGAACCGCCCTCGCGCGACCCCACGCCACCCCCCGTCTCGCCGTCACAGGTCAAGCGCACCTACGAGCGCCCGCGCCTGAACTTTGGCTTCGACCCAGCCCGCAAGCACGGCACCAGCCGCCCACGCGCCTACAGCATCACCTCGTCCGACGAGTCCGATGCGCCTCGCCGCAACCACCTGCCCGACCGCTCGCGCAAGGCGCAGACATACAAGGACCGTCCTCACAAGCCTCGAGCGCGGGCGCCTGGCGTCGCTGGCACCAACGTCCACAGCTCCATTGCCGGAATCTCCACCAGCAATGCGCTCGCCAAGTTGACGCCGCCGCCGGCCGACGCGCGTCCAGGCAGCAAGTGGGCGCCTTGGATGAAGCTGACCGAGTACGAGATGGCCGTGCTGCGCAAGCAGATGAAGAAGAACGCCGTGTGGACGCCCAGCCTGACCATGGTCAACCGCGAGCTGGAGCGCAAGCACCGCACCAAGGCCGACTACGAGCTGGAGAAGGCTCGCTGCGAGGCCGCCGGCGAGGAGATGCTGGACGAGGAGCCCGAGACGCTGCTGCAGATAGCCACCGCACAAGGTCTAGATGACCCCGCCCTGGCTGCCACCGCCAACAACGCTGACGGCCTCTCCGCCCCTGGCGAACCTGCCTTGGCGCGAGAGGACAGTGTCGAGGCTCCTGATGGCCAGACACAGCTCGACACACGACGAAAGAAGGCAAGAGGCGCGCTGCGGGCGCTCGAGGACGCCACCAAGACAATCCAGAATGCTGCCGATGGCCTCAAGGAGCTCACCTTCAATGCCCATGCCGTGTCCACGCCGCCCACTTCTGCACGGAAGCGATCAGCAACTCGTCCAGCCACAAGTAAGCGCAAGCGTGACACAACACCCCTGCCGACTACCGAGAGCCCTACGGCAGAGCCAGATGCCACAGCAGATGAAGAGTCAACAGTACAGCCGGAAGCCAAGCGCCCTCGTCTACAGCTCATTGCCCCAGCACCCCCACCAGATTCTACTCCATCGCCGCCAGCACCTGCCTCAGTCGGGGCCACGGCATCAGAGGACCCGCCTTCCCCCATTGCCCCTTCTCCTGCAACGCAATCTCCGCTTGCTGAGATCAATGCGAATACCGTTCAAGTACCGCTTGCTCCGGCCGGGCCCGGCACCCCCGAAGCCGATCTGCCCGACGCTGAGGACATCAGTGGGCGAGCGACACCTGTGCAGCCGTCCCCTTTGCCTTCACCCTCGCCCATAGAACCCAAGAGGTCCTCACCGGTCGTGGCTATACCAGCACATGAGCCAACACAGCCTGCCCTCACAGCCCCCTCGACACGTTCACAACGCAAGTCGATCACGCCCAAGAATTCGAGTCCCCCTCCAATGGAGCCATCTAAACCAAGGACGACCAGAGGAGCACTGGGTGAGCGAGCCGCATCGATTGAGCCGACCGTCGCCCTGCGTCCGCGCTCTTCTCGCAGCCACGTTCCCACGCCCAAAGCGCAGAGCGAAGAGCCCAAGCCTAACGAGGGTCGACCAGTCCGTGACACGCGCCGGCACAGCATCTTCAGCCAGTCTGCGCTCACAGCCACAGCCCCGACACGTGCGAGTACGCGTCGAAAGGCGCCTCCAAAAGGCGAAGTCAGCGCTGCCGAGAACGGGGAGAAGACAGTTACGAACGTCAAACGCTCAAAAGGCAGCAAAAACAACAGGAAGAAGAATGCTGGCGGCCAAGTTGAGGAGGTTGAGGAGGTCAACTCAGATGAGGAGACATACTGCATATGTAACGATTATGCTGACGGCCCGATGGTATATTGCGACAATAACGTAGGTAATTTCCTGCCCTTGATAACGCGCATACTGACAAGTTACAGTGCGAGAAAGAGTGGTTCCACTTCGAGTGTGTCGGCATCAAAAAGCTCGAAATGCCCAACCGACGAGCCAAGTGGTATTGTCCGGACTGTCGCGCGAAGCTCGGTACTGATGCCTTTGGTAACCCGGACCCACCTCCGCCGCTGCCTGGCCGTTCGCGTGGTAATCGGTAGGTCCTTCTCTTTTCTCCCAACAAGCCAATGACATGCTAAGTTTTCGAGGGGATGGAGCACGTAGTGAAGCGAGGTGCAATCCAGAATGTAAGGAGGCGCAACGGCGTTATATCGATACCCTGTCTACATGGTGGGTTGGCGTTTGCAATGGGAGAACTTGTGGGCAGCTGGCCCGGGTTCGAGGTATCACAACGGAACATGGCTAGGCTGATGAATACATCCTTCAACTGTTCATTGACCTTACGGCGTGTACATCCCGTGGCATGAGGCATGAAGTTTTTGCTCGCTCCCTGCTTGGCCATTCCGCGACAAAGCCTAGTCATCGGACCCTGCCATGACTCAATTGTGCTTAAGGCAGTGGATCACTTCGAAGTGTCTTTATGTGCTTCACTCAACTTTGAGGGGTATGGCTCGGTGAGTAGGAAATCACCATGTTAGCTGAAGATGACTTTTTTCCCAACGTGTACCTTATCAGCTCCAGATGGTGATGGTCTCTCAATCCTGTGAAGAGATTAAGTCAGGAGTTCTGCGTGCGCAATCTGGTAGGAGTCACCAGGCTGGTCTCAATCTTTGTTTACTTGACCCGCTGCTTCACAGCTGCAATCCATCACTAAACCTGACCACTTCCACAAAGCATACCCTTGGGGGCACTTAAAAGCTTGCAGCCTGTCATAGGCGCCCTGATATCACACCCGACATGACTCAAGCAGCATGCTTACACCCGCGGTCTCGACCCCACCACAGCCCAGCGCTAAGGAACCGCGGGCTCAGCCGCAGCCAAGGCCTCCACCTAGAGCTCCGTCTGACAGCTCCACCCCGGATCCTTCAAGTCTCCTCTGTTCCTGCATTGCTCCGCTACACCTTTCGTGATAACCCAGCTGCAGCTTCCGGGACATCTGGCGTGACTCAGCACAACATAAATCGCCATGCCTATCTCAACGACCTTCCTTCTCGGCCCCTCCTCCTCAAAAACCTACTTCTTCAACACGCCAACGCACTGGGCGCACTCGGAGCTCCCCTCCGACATCACTGCACTTCTCACCGCTGCGCCTCCCGTCACAGATGTAGTGGACCTTGCGCTCGGTACCAACGGCGCTTACTTCATCTCGTACCGATCCCCGCTTAGTGGCCTCTTGGAATGCAAACACTACAACCTGCCGAACCCGCTGATCTCATGGTTGTACGCGTCGCAATCCAGTGTCGTGCGTGATGTACGCTCGTTGAGCGTTGTCCTGGGCCCCTGGGACAGCTACTATGCATGGGATGCACAGGGCGCGAGCTGGGCAAATGTACCCGCGGGGCTGGAGAAAGCGTTGCTGAAGAGGCTTGTGAGCCAGACTGGTCCCGTCACACGCTGGAGTACAGATGGGTATGAGGCTCCCTCGTTTGTCAGTTTGGGGAACGATGGGGCGTATTTCATGCGTACTGTGAGTGGAGGCGGGTGCTGGGATTTCCGGCTGCCAAAAGTTGATGCCAGGGCTGGGTTAGGGAGCCTGGGCGGAGATGGGTGGGATGGACTCAGGGGGATGCATAAGTTTCTTGAAGACAGCAGCGACTTTTCGAATGTTGCGGTGAGTTTCTCTACTTCGATGCTGAGGGAAGCAAGTGGCTGATGGCAACGTTGATAGGCCGTGCATCTCATGCCCTCGCATGCCAATGCGTACGTCGCTGTCTTGACGAGCGGCAAGATGTTTTCCAACCTTCCGGAACATACCTGGACGGACTACGCGAAGATGGCAGACAAGCTACCGCCGTTTGTGCAGCAGGGGGCGCCACTGCCGCCGATGCCTGCGTCCGCCGCCCAGGTACATTCGTCTCAGACGCAGCAAGCTCGTATCTAACGGGCGCAGGTTCAGCCAATGCAGATGCCCCAGCCAAGCCAGGTGCCCCAGCCGATGCAAGCTCCCCTTCACACCCCACAGTTCCACGGCCAACAACATCACAGTCAACAACTCCACAGCCAGCAGTATCAGACCACACCGATTCAGGCGCAATTCCAAGGGCCGCCCCCGAATTACAAGCAGAGCCAAAGAGGCGTTTCTGGTTGCTGTGGCCAAAGCACGACGGGCGCACCGCATACGTGTTGCCAGCCAAATGCAATGCAGGCGCGACCGTGGCCATTACCGCCTATCAATGCAACGCATATGTGAGCGCCATCTTGTCGCGAGACCGACAAGAATAAGTATGGTGGAGAATGCGACTGAGGTTCTTGTGAAGTTGTAATCAAGAGAGTAACATGCAGATGCTGTGCTAATATCTCGACTCAGAGAGTGTATTACTCACAAGTGGTGAATGCAAGACGGATCTTCGGGGGCTGGAGAACTTCTTCGCCGAGCGTGACAGATGGAGCTAACATCTATGGGTGCATGAGGTAGACCTTCGAAAGAAAGCTAAAGACGCCAGGAACGAAAGCACCTCAACTCATCAGTCAGAAAGGCCTCACACAAAACGCTAGAAGCGCTACATCGCAAGAACAAGTAGAAAAAAACGAGTGTGTATTGTCTACGCGTCTCTAGTCCAACGATACCGATTGCAAAGATCGTCCTACTGCCTCCCAACTGCACAATTCTCCTGCGCAGAGCCCCCTTAAACGGCGCCACAAACCGGGCTCGAGCTCATGGCATTGCTGCCACCATCGTCATTGGTAGCACGCTGGCAGTCTCCGGTAGCCGCAACTCCAGTACACGCCGTGACCTATTCAACCACCCTCGTTAGCAAAGTCATCCAAGCAAAGAAGTCTCAACTACAGATCTGTCCCCGTCTTTTCCTATCTACTCAGAGCAAGAACTTACCGGACCAGCGCAAGCGTTCCTGCTGTAAGCGCTCAACTGCTGTCCACCAGCTCCGGAACCAGTGATACGGAAAGACTGGAAGCCACCGAGCGGCGCACAGGTATTTTCGTAGATATTGCGGCTGCCGGCGGGCTCGTTGCAGTTGGTATCGGCGAAGAGGTCGACGACGACGGCGGAGGTGAGGGTCGCGCTGGTGGCGAGGGCGAGGAGGGTGAAGAACTGCATGGTTGGTTGATTGGGTGGGGATTTCGTTGAACTGTTTGGAAGTTTGGAAGTTGAAGTGAAGTGGTGATGATGTTGTGGTTGTTGTGTTCTGATGGTTGGAAGAAATGCGTGGTCAGTGTCGCCTTTTATATTGAGTAACGCTGTCGATGACATCGATGAGATGCTGTCGACCGCGCGTCTTCGGACTTGGTGATGCGGGCCTGAGTTTCTGAATAGCAACCATGTCGTACGCCTGTGCTGCGCTGCTGCCGGTGAGGATGTGCTTCCTGGCCCTCTCCTTCGACATCGCCTAGCGCTTTTCAACCCCCAGACTGCAGATCCCTTTCCGACGGGCCCTTGCGTTAGCGCCTCTAGGACGGAAGATGACCCGAGTCTTTTCCTTTATGGAACACCAACGAATTGAGAGCCTCATTGGGGACACGATGGTGTTCAAGATCTGCGTCCAGGATCTGCGCTCGGCGATTTTGGAGGTCAGCTTTACGGACGGGAGGCCTAATGCTTACTCCCGCTAAGCGGCTCCCTGCCGATTCGCAAGATGATGCGGAGAGGGGAATGGTCGCTTTTAGTGTAGAAGCCCGATGTGTACTTCGACATTTAAATGTGGGGAAAATAGTGGAGGCCGGATGGTCGGACTGCGACCCGGAGTCTGCATTTAGGTAATGGTAGAGACATTACTGCAACTACAAAGCTTCGGTGATCAACATAGCTAACTGTAATTGAGTGCATGTTTCCAAATGTGAGCATATACTTTCACAAGAATGTCCCCAGATTGACATGCACCGCCTTAACTTGCGTGTACGAAGACAACGCATACTGCCCGAGCTCTCTGCCAATACCACTCTGCTTATACCCGCCGAAAGGAATCCCGAAATGTGAGTCCTGGGAACTGTTGATCCATACCATACCTGCCTCGACAGCGTCAGCAACACGGTGTCCGCGCATGATGTCCTTTGTGAAGACGGCGGCGCCGAGTCCGTACTCGGAGTCATTGGCCTTGTCGATTGCCTCTTCCTCCGTCTTGAAGGACTGGATGACGACGAAAGGCCCGAATATCTCCTCTCTTGTAGCCCGCATATCATTTGTGACGTTGGCAAACACCGTGGGTGGTACGAAGAATCCTTTGGCAGGGAGGTGGGATTGACCGCCGGCATGGACTAGCTCAGCGCCCTCGGACTTTGCGAGTTCGATGTAGCTAATGATTCTGTCCCGGGCAGCTGCTGATATCTGGGGCCCGTGGTTGACGTTGGCGTCGAATTGGCTTCCGATTTTTGTGTTTTCTTTTGTGTGCTTGATGAATAGGTCGAGGAATCGGTCATAAATGGTGTCTTGTACGTAGAGGCGCGATGTTGCGGTACAGACTTGGCCCATGCCACCTATTTGATTGTCAATACTAGATCTCAGGCATATTTGGGATGACGTACCCATGATACCCATATGTGACCATCGAACAGCCTGCTCGAGGTCGCAGTCATCAAACACAAGTAAAGGACTCTTCCCACCAGTCTCCAACGTGATGTTCTTCAAGTTTGTCGCCGCTGCTCGCATGATTGCTTTGCCAGTTACTGTGCTCCCAGTGAATGCAATCTTGTCTACATCAGGATGAGCAGACAAGCGCGAGCCTGCACTTTTGCCATATCCGTTCACGATGTTTACGACACCGGCGGGGAACCCAGCTTCCTTGATGAGTGTTGCGAGAAACAAAACGCTGAGAGGGGTCTGCTCTGCTGGCTTCAGAACGACTGTGTTACCGCAGGCCAATGCAGGCCCCAGTTTCCAGGCTGCCATCTGGAAATCGTCAGTGATGGCTTGGTCAAGCACGGAATCAGGCAAACCTACCATGACTGGGAAGTTCCAAGGTATGATCTGTCCGCAGACACCTATACATACTCAATTTTACGAATGTTTTTTCAGACAGTCAGCGACACATACCGAGAGGCTCATGCTTAGTATAAGCCAACTTCGCGCGCGAGGTCTCAATAGTCTGCCCATAGATCTTATCCGCCCAACCCGCATAGTATCTGAACACAGCAACCGTCTCCGCAACATCTTCATCAAGAGCCTGTTGATACGGTTTCCCGTTATCCCAGGCATCGATACTTGCAAGTACTTGTGCGTTCTGCTCGCAAAGATCGCCGAGCTTCCAGAGCAGCGCTCCACGTTCAGCAGCTGTCAGGTTCCGCCACTCAGGTGACTTGTAGGCTGCACGAGCTACCTTGACGGCGGTATCGATATCGTTTTCATCGCCGGCTGCGACTTTGGCAATGATGGTCTCGTCGTACGGGTTGATGGTTTCTAGGGTCGAACCGGATGCGGATGCGACGAATTCGTTGTTGATGAAGAGACCTAAGAACAGTATCAGCATGGTCTAGTGATACATACAAAGAGAGATATTTACCTGTAGGCTGTTCCCATTGTATCCCATTGGGCGCAGTGAGGCTGATTGATTGAGCCATAATGTGTTAAAGATGAAGTTGAGGGATATGAGAAAGCAAAGCGTAAGAGTGCAAGAAATCGAATCACTCTTAGTTGGTCTCAAGAGTATTCATGGCATTTATTTGACTGTCTCTAGTAAGATAATACCTCTCGTGTCGCATTGATCTTCGACGTTCAGTGTCACACCTACATCCTTTGGATTCGGAGACTGCCATCACGAGCATGCCCAATTTCCTGCCGTTTTCGGAAAGGCTGAGACACCTGCAGTTGAATATGCTGTATGAGTCCAACGCATTTCTAAGTTGCCGCTGGACCATATTTAAACGCTGTATACGCACAATGCTCGGGTCAGAATGGGTCATTTGGAATGGACGAATTTCTTGCCAATTCGGGCCTAGCGCGAACGGAACCTTGGGGCTCTCCGGCGACGGCGCCCCCACCAGAGTTCAGTGCTTGACAATGTGGAGAGATCCCCGCAGATGTATCGATGCACGGTCCAAGGCCACAGAAGTTGCCTACAAAGGAAGCTGCAGTGCAATTCGAGTGTCTTTTGAGCTTTTGCCAACACACAAAAGTGGGCACTTGCTATCTGCAGATTGCTGCGCGACATCATCATCGGCAAGTCGGGCTAGCTTTTTGAGTATTGTGAGACAAACTCTTTGATTCTCCTGTGCTTATGCTACTAGCGGGTATGACGAGGGTGGAGACGCTCGCACATCCTCCTTGGCGGTGGTATCTGCAATACTTTGAATCTCATCGGATAGGTCGCTCTATCGTGAGTCAAATTGTGAATTTTGTATAAATTGTGGCTTTTCATGAAGCAGTTCCCTCATTACTTGACACATCAATCGATCTCTTGATTTTTAAATACCTGGCGACGCAATATCTTTGACGCGACAACTTGGTACCAACGTCCAATATGCCAGCAACATTCGGAAACTACCCTGGCATGGAATCCAAGTCAGACACATTCCATTATTCCCAGGCAGTCAAGGTCGGCAACATCGTCAAGATCTCCGGACAAGGTGGTTGGGACGTCGATGGCAACATACCACCAGATGCTGCCAAGCAAGTCGACCTTGCTCTTGCAAATGTCGAGAAGGCCCTAAAGTCTGCTGACAGTAGTCTATCCTGGAAATCCGTTTACGCTATCCGGTCCTATCATAAAAACATCGATGAATCTGCGGATTTGGCCATCGAAGGGTGGCGTCGGGTGATGCCAAACCACAGGCCTGTGTGGACCTGTGTCGAAATCACAAAATTGGGAATTGAGGGTATGCAGATTGAGATTGAGGTAGAGGCCCTGATTGAGGAGTAGAACTAGGCAATATTTTGTACATAAAAGACCGTTTGCATTATCTAGCAGGTGAAACCTTATAGCACTGAACAGTGGCTTACACCCTCCACACACTCCACATCTGGCTGGGTTCTAGACCTATGGGTCAAGGAGCTGTGAGCCTTCGATTTCTGTGTCTCAGAAGGATTTATGGGCGCTTCGTATCCATACGACAAGAAGTAATCGGCCACATGTCTGAAATCAACCAGATCCAGATCCTTACAAACAGCCGGATCCATGCCTGGGCCTAACTTTGTAAACGCAACGATTGGTCCCCTCCAGTCAGGATATTGTCCAGGTTGGGTGTCAGTGATAGCTGCGATGCTTTTGTTCGATCGAGAGCCATCTACCAAGAACGTGTCCCGGTGCGCAATAAATACGGTGTTCAAAAGTGATCTCTTGCGCTCCGGGTTGTACATCATTGGTATGTCCTTTACCAGAGTATCTCCACCAACAAGTGTTTCGAGATCGGGATGCTGATAATAGCCTTCGTCATCGCTACCATTGTTGGATTTGCATCGGATCCAAGTAAATTCTGGCTTTGCCTTGTCCGGATCGAAGAATACCGCACGATAGTGATTGGCCGTCGGTCGGTTGGATGGAGAGAAAGAGGCGAAATTAGCACAAAGTAACTTGTGAATCTCCCAGTCGTATCTTTGACATGATTTGGAGCAGTAGGAAGTACACTGGCATTGCGCGCAATGCGTAGCGTTCTCCTTCTCGCAGACTGTGCAAAAGCGCACGGCTGAAGAGCCAGACATGTTGACGTGTGAAGTTGAGTTTAGAGAGAAACGAGGCAAGGCTTTTATGTAGACCTGCAGAAGAATTTTGTGTTGTGTCTCTCAGTGATTGGATGGCCGTGCGGGGTTTGCATTGCCCAACGCTTTGGGTCTTTCACTCCAAACCGTGTCTCATGAGTGCCATACTCTTTCGAGCCACGACCTTGAGACTTGTAGACTCTAACATGCATTGGTGATAATGGAAACGGCTTTGCCGTATGTGTAGAATATTTGTGACGGGAATTATTCGAATGAATAGCAAAGCCTTGGGGTAGTGCAGCGAAGTCCAGTCCGCGCTGTTTCTGGTCCACAGTTGCGATCTTGACTTTGCTTCGAAACGATCATAGAGAATTGGGCCGAGTCAATGACCGATTTTTTAGCGATGATGGTTGCAGCAAAACAATCAATGATGCAGCCATGGACCAAGCGGTTTCTCTTAGAATGGGAAGTCGGCTTCAGGCTCCTTCTCCAGAAGCCCACTCTCAAGCTGTTTCTGATGCTGCTCATCCAAATATGGCAAGAGAATATGATCCCAGTGTGACTTGCCCTTGTATTGCGCAACCGACTCGTCCCATGCTCTTATGGCTCCTGCCAAGCGTCCTGGGACATGTGCTTCCTGGCTGATAGCCGTAATGGGCTCAAAATAAGTTCTGATGGTGAATAGTAAAGCTTTGGAGCGTGGAAGACGTCGCAAAGACTGTCTTTCTGACCTGAAGTAGAGATCGTCTATCTTCAATCCTTCTTCGTTTGCTGTAGCCCATGCTAGAAAAGTCTGTCAGCACGTGGACAAATCTTGGTGCAATCACTGTCAATGGAAAAGTCACTTTCAAAGATGGATGACTTACATGCAACATTGTCGCCATACTGCTCACCCATTCGATGAGACCATGTCAATCCGTCGTCAAGCTGGATGAAAAACTGCAGGGTCCATGCGGTTAGAGAGATTTGATCCAATCTGACAGTGAGATGAGATGACGACATACGTTGTTTCTCACCACCGGCTTTTCTGGAGTCATCGCTTTGGAGAACTTGTTCATCGATCGCTGCAGTTTGGCCTGGTAGTGCGGAACACCCGCCTCGATATGAAGTGTGTCAAGCGACATCCTGAACTTTTCTTTCAACCGCCAGAACCCCGGCAAACATACCGCTGCTGCATCTAAGTGATATTCACCATCTGTTGTCATTAGCACGCAATACTCCAGCGGATGCGAGCGCTCGACTTACCATCGTTTTCCACCATCAGCACCAAATCATCCTGTACTAATTTGGCAGCAGTAGCAAGCGCTTCGGTAGGATCTCCTGAACACACCGAGAGTAATCAGTACCCTGAGAATCTTACAGAGAAAAGCGAGGAGGAGTATTCTGATGCATGCTTACCGGCTGGGTAGGAGAATTCTTCTCCAGTTGCGAGATTTTGGAGACGGTTACCGTCCAGTTTAAAAACACTCGGGTAGCGATGAGTGAGGTATCGGGTAAGCTCTTCCAGAACTTCGAAGCAGGCGTCTCTAGTGACTTGGTTGTCTACATACTTCACGTGATCGTGTAAATGTTGGTCGAGCTGCTCCGACTTGAGTTTGTGATATCCTAAGAAGTAAGAATCCATTTCAATCCAATTATTCCAGTCGAGTTTTCGAATCCCCATAGTTATGTGGTTTGGCCCATGGCGGAAAGGCCTGTATAGATGAGGGCTCTGCTGCTCCAATTCGAAAGATTCCAGTGGACGAGGCAGCGGAGTTTGAAATTCACCTAACTCACGTTACAACTTGCACCAAGGATATCAGACAGGGTACGTTCATTACTTACTTGCAGATTTTATGGGATCTTTGTTGTTCTTAGAGCTTCGGTTGGCAATGTAAGAAGCTCCAATGACTATCAGGCTCAACAAACAAGCCCATACTCGCTCTGAGTGCAGTATGTCGAGCATGACAGCGGCCACTGCAGTCCGTATCTTCCTAGGAGAGCCAAATTCAGCACGTGGTAAGTGTACCAGAATTGCTTTTAGCTGTAAGGTCGTGACTGACAGACCACCAGCATTCAAGTCAGGCTGAAGTTGAATTAGTCGAGATCCTGCTATGCGATATCGGTTACGAACGTCAGACAAGCTGCCGAAACTAGTGTATCGCATGTGCTAACCGGGTATGGAAGTTTGATAGGCCATTGTCAAGATCTTAACCTCTTCGAGCTAGCTGATGTCGGTAATCTGTCATAGTGGGTCGAGCGCACTGCCGGCAACATCGAACACGCAGGAAGAACTTGGCAGTTAAATGCTTGCTGCACAGGATGTAATTGAGCTTCCTCGAATATGGAAATATCGCATTACTGGCAGTCTGTGCATCTCGGCATGTCCGAACAGCTGAAGCAGCAAGATTTCATCTGCACCTGCGAAGGCAAAGAATCAAGATACGGATGCGTGCGTTTGCCAGTATCGAACATGCCTGTCCTTCATGATTTCAGCTTCAGCTACGTCACTGGAGAATCCTCTGCCCACAGTAGAACAATATAAGCAATCCAGTACAGAGAATTCAGTGACGCCTTCTTTCACCAATTAAAATCTCCTCCTGGCACAGGCTTCAGACCGGAACCACTAAATTGTCTCTCAATTACCGGGCTACTACCATGGCGAGTCCTGAAATATAACAACTACGCGCTTTACTGTATACAGAGCAGCTGAGCGTCGAGACAGTGAGTGAGACATATATGGCGGATGTTCAGGGCAATATACTTCAGCTCACTCAGGTCGAATGATTGAAATCTTGCGGCATGACACAAGATGCTATTGATGAAGCAATCACATGCGTCTTTGGAAGATAGCTCTTCAATTGATCGTTCGCTGATTCCAACTTGTTCAACAGGAACCTCCTGATGCCACGGCTGTTGCTTCCTATGGCGTGTATGTCACATTTCAAGTAGTATGCGTCACAACAGTTTAAAGCTGCTATGTGAGGCTAAATCCGTAACCAAATCCCGCATTTATGGCGCCGCTGATTGTCTGAAGATTTTTGGCGTTCGTTAAGTTGACGACTATGAACAGTCAATGTATCTTTGACTGCAAGAAGACTCGGCTTGTGGCGTGGCTCGTCAAACAACTCTTAGATGCTTGAGAACGTTGAGAGCTATGGTATTCGTTGTTATTGTCGGTGGCGTTGGGTAATTGTCTGTTTCCCATTAAAAGGAATGAAGTACAGGAGACTACGGGCTATTGAAGATCTCAAAGCACTAGGGTAATCTCGCTGAAGTCTTTGAAAGTCTCGGACCAGGTATCGGGCTGATTCGGTGATTTCCAAAGAGTGCTGAGGCTGGATCGAATGCAGAGAACTGATTCAAATCTAAGGTTCTGGAAGATGCTGTCGAGCTCTTGTGAGACGCATGACCTATGTGCGTCCGTTATCGCGTGAGCTCCAGCAACGTACAATGGAAACAAAACGCACTTTTGCACGTTAGGCAAAAAGCTGAGGCTCTCAATACACTCCAGACATGCGTGCACGTGTTGCTGAACGATAGCGTGGCGGGTAGGTGTGCAAGCAATTGCCCTATATAAATAGATCAAAGCTGCATGCTGGAAGGCTCGGCAAAACGAGTATGTCGCCATATCGGTAGTCATTTGCTCATTGCTGGCCGGTTCGAGCTCATTATTCATAATGCTGCCGTGACTGAAAAGAAGGTAGGTCGGTTGGAGTTTGCGTTCAAAGTCAACAATCCTTTCAAATGAAGTTTCTGTGACTCCTTGGACGGAGTGCAAATAGAAACTCATCTCAGCCATTGTTTCGAAGACCGTCGCCAGAGATGCAGGAGCGTAAGGCGATGACTCCCACCAGACAGGCTGCAGCTCAAATGTACGCCATAGGTCCGGTGGCAGGTAGGGTTTCCTGCCTTGTAACAGAGCACTAGTCAAATCGGTGGATGCGAATTCAGAAAGAAGCATGCTCGTCTCTTTGGACGAGGACGCGCGTATCTTCTGAAAACCGCCGAGCTCTCCAATCAGCGCCAATACCCCAGCATAATGGAGATTTGTAAACGCATGTTGCTGAGCACAGTCAACAAAGCCGTCGAGTAGATAGAGAAGGAGGACAGCGGTGAGAAGCGGGGAGAGATTTTTTCTGTTGATATCTATGGCGTTCAAGGACTTTCGGACAGAAGACAAACAGCTCAGCCGCTGATGAGTCAAAGTACGTCCCGAGCTGCTTCCGTCCTGGAGAGAACGATGCGAGTCCGCGAAGACACACATTGCCTGGAGTACAGGTTTGAAACGCAGTGCGAGCGATACGGGCGGTGGACATTGCTGGCCTGCAGTGGAGAACAGGGGCCAGAGCCTGTCTATGAAGTAACTCAGGGCTCTCTTCTCATTACAACCGAGGGATCGCTCATCGGTATAAGCCTCCAGCGCTAATGGAGCAGGATTGCAGTGGACCCCAGGGCGCTCTGTCGGTTTTGAGCGATTTGTCGTCCAACGAACGTTGAGAGAACTGTAATTACATGTCGCACCAGAAAGGATGCATCGCCTGCAGGTCGGTTTTCGGAGATCGCACTTTACGCGGCGACGCTTGCAGGGCCAGCAGGACCCCACTACTGTTCGCTGTCGCGGTACATTTGAAGAACCTTGTGGTGACGACATTCGGTAAATCAATATAGATGTGACATTGTATACGAAGAGGTATCCAAATAGACAGGGAATGGACGATGTCAACTCTCGAAAGGCGATATCATGGTGACAAGGTACGGCGGAAAGATAAGAACAAATCGGCGCTAAGAACCAACCTAGGTATGAAGCGTAACCCCGCATCTGCCTTGTCGGTCACTTTACAGAGTAGACACACTGACCTTGACAGTAGATGCTTTGTGTCTAGTTTGATGTACTAGGTCAAGTCAAACCTTGTGAGTGTTGCGCAACCTTGCTGTACAGTGTGTAAAGGTCCTCTTGCACATTAACAACATCTTATGTTTGCAACTCTGCGGCTCCACAGACAGGGCGCTCCCTATTTTATCCTTGAACATGCAATTAGAGATGATAGTATGGTACGTTCTGCAACTTTGACTCTAGAGATGCATTGGCTCGATTGTTTACTCTACTGCGCAGCTGCTGGGTGAAGTTCGTCTGAAATGAAGCTTCCAGTAAATAGGCACAGCTTTGCGGGCTCTTCCATTTGCTAACGTCTAGCTTATGGAGCACGTGCACAATGCTCAGTGGTGGCTGCAGAGGAAGATCATTACCTCTGCAGGGGTCGAAATACAGCGCATCCTTCTGAAGCTCGATATCGCGCTTGTATGGCAGCATATATTGTCTGAATCCGATCTTATGTTGAACCTTATGTTCAGACAGTGCCAGATAAGATCAGCTGACGGTAAGATGGAACTACACTTATTTGCGGAGCATCCCACGACCTTGACCATGGTCTAATTTCTTGCCAGATTCGCCTTAGCGCAAACGCACCACCCTAGCTTCCATCACCCCGCATAGCGTGGTTCACAAGGGTGTATGTGCCTCCCGCACTGCCGTGAAAGGCTAGTGGTCCGGACTGTTCAGCCCGCGGCGTTACTTGGTGCGAGCGCCTCTGCAATGAAGGCTTATCTAGACAATGAAGCTTGTTCATCCTATGCAGCGGTGCTTATCAGTACGGACCGATTAAGCAAGGGATACAAGATCAACGGTAAGCAGTGATATAGGTGATTCCATGCTTTCTCGGCGACATCTTGGTCAACAGGTATTCAATTTTCATTGCATCAAACGGCGAGTCCAACATGTCTGAGAAGAAAACCCTCTCAAAGAATGACCTCGACAATGCTCCTCTTTCCACAGTACCGACATGCCAGGAGGGCGTTGCACACGAAGTGCGCATCGGGTACGATCAGCAGCTGCGACCAAACAGATCCATCTTGGCTGTCATCGGTATGAATCTGGCCATAGCAGCAGTTCCTTACGGCATCGGTGGCCCTCTGATGAGCGCCATATACGGAGGTGGTCAGCTGTCACTGTTTGTAGGCCTGCTCGTTGTCCTCACTCTAGATGGCTGCGTCGCTCTCTCCTTAGCCGAACTGGCGTCTCGTTACCCTACGTCCTCGGGTCTCTATTACTGGACACATCAAATGGTCGATTCAACTTCTTCGAAGCGCTTTCTCTCGTTTACAACAGGCTGGTGTTGGCTGATTGGTAACTGGACCATTACTCTCTCTGTCAACTTCGGTTTCGCATATCTGATCGCAGCGACCGTGGCAATTTTCAAACCTGGGTGGACCGCAGCATCATGGCAACTCCTTGTTATATTCTTCGCCGTTTGCGTTCTTACTTTCTTCATCTGCAGTTCCGGCGATCGATTCCTTCCGTACGTCGACATGTTTGCTGGCGTTTGGAACTTTCTTACAATAGTGGTCATCCTCATCTCTCTCCTCGCAACAGCGAAGGATGGGCGACATACGGCAGCCGAAGGTTTTGGACACTACGATCCAGATCTGTCTGGCTGGGGTCGTGGGTTCACCTTCTTTATTGGCCTTCTCCCTTCAGCATATGCGTTTTCTGCCATTGGCATGATCACTTCCATGGCTGAGGAGTGTCATGTGCCTGAGATCGAGTTGCCGCGTGCACTGTCGCTGACGATCCCGATTGGTGGCTTGGCTGCGCTGGCGTTTGTCTTGCCAGTCATCTTCACGCTGCCTCCTCTGGAGCAGATTCTCACTGCGCCTTATGGTCAAGCGCTGCCTTTCATCCTTGCTTCAGTCACTGGTTCTCGTGTCGGGTCTCTCATACTGATGATTATGGTCCTGATCGTTGTCTTACTTTGCTCCATCAGTATCACAACAGCGGCATCGCGCTCCACGTGGGCTTTCTCTCGCGATAAGGCTATACCTTTATCAAACCTGTGGCGGCAGACTCCGTACAACCAACCATTGTATGCACTTGCTCTTGTCACCGTTATCCAGATGCTTTTAGGGATCATCTCAGTGGGAAGCACGAGTGCCTTCACTGCATTCGTATCCGTGGGTGTCATCGCTTTGTCTCTCGCATACGCCATTCCCATCAGTGTGAGCTTGTATAAAGGCCGCAAGTATGTTGCTCAAGCACGATGGAACATTGGTCATTTGTTCGGGTCTCTTGCCAACTTCGTGGCGGTGTGCTGGATTTTGTTCAAACTGATCCTTTTCAGCATGCCTCAGACTCTGCCGGTGACTGAGGTTTCCATGAACTATGCTTCGGTTGTATTGTTTGGTCTCTTGTCCATCGCTTTGCTATGGTACGCTGTCCGTGGTAGAAAAGGTATGTTCTCATGGCCACGATTGAACAAAATATACTGACAATAGCAGAATACCGTGGACCCCCAGAGGCAGTCATAACTGTGGTTGATTGAAGCACTAGAACGAATACATACCCCGCCTTATTTTATGTAGCTGTCACAAGTATACTACAAAGTATTTGTCATCGTGCACTGCTGATTGAACTGCAGAGAAGTTGTGCAGTGTATACTGACACTTTTAGTTTCAAATCTCGTTCCATTCCAGCATATGTCTCAAAGCGATTCAATTACAGCAGACAGTAACTGGACAGGGAGTGAATGAGAGAACACAATGGACTACTCCCATAAACTTAGAGTATACTCGAGGGATCGAAGTACTTGCTGGTCCACTCTTGACCTACAATACGAGAATCAGTCTGGGCACATGCGAGTCACGTGACATGACTCACCGTCACATTTCGCCTCAAGTTTCGAAGACCAAGCTCCGAAATCCCTTGCTCAAAATTCTCGTGGCTATTTCATAGTCGCAACTTCCAGCAAGAGTTCTTCAGACATGTCCCGCACCGCCCTCTTCGTGATTGACATCCAATATGCCCTAGCGCTCAATCCCAGCACCGCGATCCCGCACGCATCTCGCATCATCGAATCCGGCACTGCGGTACTGAAAAAGGCGCGAGACTACATTGACTCCACAAGGGCCAGAGGGGAAACGCCAGATCTTGATATTGTTGTTGTTCAGCACGAAGAAACGCCGGACCGCGGAGATCTACAACGCGGGACTCAGGCATGGGAGCTTGCGTTTCCGCAGCGAGATGGTGATGACAACGAAAGACTGGTCTACAAAGACGTTCGTGAGTGCTCGCATTTTCTTTGCACAATGACAGGTCTGATAAATTAGGTGATACTTTCGCCTCGAACCCTCACTTGGCTGATGAGCTGCGAGCAAGGGGTGTGAGTAGGATAGTAACTTTTGGGATCCAAAGCGAGTGCTGTGTGCTGTCTACGTCACGGGGTGCGCTGAGCGAGAAGTTCGAAGTTTCTCTCTTGAGTGGTGCGCATTCGACGTACGATGCTGAGGGGAAAGCGGCAGAGCTAATTGAGAGGGAAGTCGAGGATGCTTTGAGGAAGGAAGGCGCTAAGATTGTGGAATGGCAGGCTTGGGAGCCCTGAAAACTAGAGTCCCTCTGTTACCATTTCTCGCTCCGGCTGTCGCAGCGGCTGGTTCAGTGAACGAATCAGCGATACGAGATGGAATACGGTGCTTCAAACCTGGCCTCAGTCTCATCGATTTGGATTCGGATACACTTCTAATCTCGTATCTACTACTAAATAGATCAATTATATATCTATTGTACATCAGGGTGCATGCTCTTAACATGCGCCGCCAGCTTGTCCTTCCTATGAAAGGCTCTTCCTCCTAAATTCGCACTACGTCTACAGTTCGGAACCTGACACCAAAATTTCGGTTTATTGGTAGCGTGTAGGGTCGTGTGATGTCGTCTGAGCTCAGCTTGGCGGCCAAAGGTCAAGCTTTTGCAGCTCTCAGCGTCGCATACGAGCTTGCCATTGCTCAGTACGGAACCGATCCGTGAGGCCCTATCGCCTACCCCGGTTATGATGGATCTGACGTCGCGCTTTGATTGCTGTTCTCGCGCGGTGTATGCTACGCTATCAAGGCCGCCGGATTGTGTGAGATGTGTCGCGATATCGGGAAGTGGTGTACCTTGCATGCCAACACGATCGGGCCTGGATCCCGGAGTAATGTACGCCGACGATAGCTGTCTGAACAATGCGTCAGATATCCGACACGAAGTATCGTCTCTTGGTAGGCTTACTCAGTCAAGAGATTGTACGGCATGCCCGTGCTCGCATAGCCGCTCATCGCAGTTGCATTGTATGGAGGAGACAACGGATTGATGGTGCTAATGCTTGAACTTGACCATGATGGGTGACTGTCGAGATCTAGAAGTGCAGAACAGGGATCATACTCCATCGTATTATCCTCCCATCCTGTCAGCGGGGTAGCGTAATAGAGATCGGTCCATTGACGATCTATATCCATTAATGACATGAGCGACAATCTGAGGATCACCGAACCAACCTTCTGCAATATCGCTAACATTTGTTACAAGATTGGTCCCAAGCGAAACGGGCTCATATAAGCCGGTGTCCACAATGACTGTTCAACAGATCTCAGTATGGCTTCTGACGAACTATGGACAGGCTTCAAGGAACTCACAATCGGCGCAGCTACTCTGTTTGATACCTTGATTACTTCTATCTTGTGGTCGTACACAGTCTTGCTGAGGATGGAAGGGATTAAAAAAATCCATGATGCTCCGCTTAGCTATCAGAGTCAGTAAGGAGGCCGGATGCAAATGTCTTGATTGGAGAAATGCTTCTTTGAAGGGCTTGCGATTCCGAACACAATCAAGTATTTTCTATCGAGATATACTTACACATTTATTTCAAGTGCAACGAATCTCAGGTGTAACAAACGTGGAGCATGTTGCTCCAGCCTCTGCCTGAGCATATGTATGTGTGCCTGTCATGATTCGCCATCCAGCCAAAGTCCAGTATTTTGGTGAATGTACTTTTGTCAATCGACCTATGAGCGGAGCTTCTGCCAGATTGTACTTTTGCAAATTCCGGTGGGGCGCGCTCTGCCGTAAGATTGCCGCGCCCCGCTGCACGCTAAGACCGCTAGCGCGCTGGCAACAATTGGAGTTTTGAGCTGCGTCCAATCACAGGCCAACGCGTAACCTGTGGTCGGCGTCATGCGTTACACCTCGTTAGTAGTCCTCAGCCTCGCAACTGAGCGCGAAATGGAGCATAAAGCACCCCTCAGCCCTTTGCTTGTTTCATGCAAACATCTGCAGTTCGGATACCTTCTTAAACTCATTGACTGACCATTTCCAAGTCTGTTGCCTTACAACCAAATATGGCCCTTCCCTTTCGCAGCCTGCCTAATCTGGCGTCAGCCGACTTCCCTCAGCGCGAACACCCGCAATCCGGGCACTATGACATAGCTCCTGCTCAGCAGATGTTCGAACAGTACGGACTTGATTCGATGTCTGTCTCCACCTGGCAGGTACAGAGCTTCGGAGGACCAGCTGTGACTATGCAGCCGTTTGTCCCTCCTACACTGTACCCAAGCCACGAGCAGTTCCACAATGGATTTCTCGGCAACAAGCCATCTACAATTCTGCCTAAAGCCCCAAAAGCTCCCATGCTGCCTAAGGTTCCGCAAAAGCCAATGCGAAAGCGCAAGGCAGCAACCCTGCACGCGGCTGATTGGGAGCCGTACAGAAAGAGGATCCTGGAGTTACACATCAAGCAGAACAGGTCTGTGCATGAAGTAAAGCAGATGATGGAAGCTGAAAATGGGTTCAAAGCCGAGTATGCCACCTCTGTCCGGCAAATGCAATGCGAATCTTTGCCGCGGTGCTAACATTGACGTTCTTACAGAGTCCGGCAGTACCGCTCGCGCATCAGTCAGTGGGGCCATGATAAGAACGTCAAACGACATGAGATGCAAGCAATTGTGCGGAAGCATCAGAAGAGGAAGCTGATGGAGACTGACAAACGCCCGCTGGTGTTCGAGGTGCGAGGTAACGAAGTGGATCGGCAAAAGATCGAGCGATGGATGAAGAGGCACGATGCATCAGACAGCTTCCTGTACGAGCCTGACCCCGCGGCACGTAAGTAATCGTTAGAATCATCCGGGATGTCTGTACTCACGCAGCACAGCTACGCCTCCCGCCGTAGGATGCCGTACGATGTCCGAGCGAGGCTCGCCTGTGCCCACGACGATAACTGTATACTCTGGTCCAGCTTCAGTCATATCAATGGACGACGCGGAAGGCATAGCTCAGAAGCCGCAGATGCTCTCGTCTGGACCGTCACTTTCGGGCATTGTGCGATCTCAGACCGATGTCCTCGCCGAGCAAACCCCCGTACTCACGCGTCAAGCTCACCCAAGCCTTCAACTCAGCTTTCTCTACAATCAGAGAGGCTTCACAAGCGCTGGAGATAACAGTGTGCAGGTTTTATATCGAAGAGATGAGGAGATTCGCTTGCGAGGTGACCTTATCATAGCAGATTTGACTGTCCTGAGCGATGTACCGGAGGTACTCGTCATGATGTACATCTATGGACAGCTACTTTTAGACCAAGGCCGATACAGTGCTGCAGAAGAGGTCGGCTGGAGGCTCATCGATGCCCGCAAATGCCAGCTATGCGATGGCAGTGAGCCTGTGCGGATGATGCATGCCTCCAAACTTCTCGAAACAGCACTGCTGGAGCAACGGGCCTGGGATAAGGCTGAATTAGTGTTGCAGCGAGCTTTACAAAGCACAGATTTTATCGGGCGTAATCATGCAGATAAATCTGAGCTACTTGACTCCCTTGGACAATTGTTGAACCATCAGAACAAGGTAGCCGAGGCAGAGGCAATGTATCGACAATCTCTGGATATTAAAGAGAGGTATATTGGGCGAGAGCACCCCAGTGCGATCAATACCGCTGTCAGACTGGGTATCTTGTTGCAAAAACGAGGTAGACTTGATGAAGCAGAAGCGATACTAAGCAAGACGTTGGCCTTATCGGAGAAAGTACTTGAAGTCGAAGACCTTAGTACACTGCTGAATATGAGCAGCCTCGTGGAGTTACTGGCCAGCCGATATGGAAACAATGAATCAGAAGAAATGTTTCGAAGGATTCTAACTCTTGAAGGGAAGATGTATGGGCGTGCGCATCTCAGGACAATTCGGAGGAGCGAAGATTTGGCAGCCCTACTATTTGCGCAACACCGGTACACAGAAGCAGGAGATTTGTACCGAGAAGCGCTGGTAGTTCGAACGCAGGTACTTGGGTCTGAGCACCCTTACACGCTATGGAGTATGAGCAAACTCGGGCGGGTGTTATGCAGACAGAACAGATATGAAGAGGCGGAAGCAATGTACACAGAGAAGCTCGCACTGTGTAAGAAGGTGCTTGGATCTGAGCATCCTGATACACTGATTAACATGGAAATCCTTGGGCATGTGTTGTACATGCAGGACAAATACGAAGAGGCGGAAGCAATGGACACAGAGATCCTAGCACTGCGCAAGAAGGTGCTTGGATCTGAGCACCCTGATACACTGCACAATATGAGCAACCTTGGGCATGTGTTGTACATGCAGAGCAGATACGAAGAGGCGGAAGCAATGTACACAGAGACGCTAGCACTGCACAAGAAGGTGCTTGGATCTGAGCATCCTGATACGCTCCAAAGTATAGAGGATCTTCAAAGGTCACTGGAAAGGCGTTGAGATGTCGAGGGGTTCTTTCTGCTTTTGACTTGTTTTATTTAGTGTTTTGACGCATATTGAGGTCACGCGCCAACAATTCAGTGCAGCGGTCGTCGAAAATAGTATATCATATCGCAGTCACGAGCCGCGAGCTTGTCAAGAGTAAACAAATTCTGAGAACCCGGAACGTCTTGTGATCATGGACATCAGCTACGGATATTACAGGATTATCATGCTTTTTAAACAGGAGTCAGTACGTTCGCAAAATGTATGCGCAGCTCATCACTTGAGGCATTTGATTTCGCCCAAATAACATGAGGCATTGCTGTATCGAATGGTTGGCAATCTGGTTACCCAAGAATGGGGTCTTCTGGACGTAATTCCAAGAATGGCCTAGCGGAGTGTTAGTATTTACAGAAAGCTGTGCGGGTCACGAATGAAAGATGACAGCATGAAACTCTATGATATCATTCATATCATCACATAGAGACTTTGACTCGATAAGATATTGGACCATTATATTCCTCAACCAGAAACACGTGGGAGTCCAAAAGATCCAGGTCCAAATTCATTCCAAGAGATTCGGAAACAAAGGCATGCCAATAAATGCAAAAACAGTAATGTTGCAGGAAACGCAGGACCAAAGATATGCCCGAAAATGCAGCAATGAAGATACCAAGACTAAGGAAACCTGACCTTCTGAAACATCTGGCCTTCTGAAGAACGCCTGACCTTCTAAGAGTCGCTGTTGTGTCTAGACATCAGACCCCGGTCTGATAACGCATACTCTTCGGCGTCGGCTGATTGTCCAGCCAAAATTTGATACCCGGACAAGTAATAAAACTACTTCGATCAGCATATCTTCCTTCAGCACATCTTCAGATCCATCCAAGACTTACGTCCACAGACTTGGTTCATAGAGATTGATATTGAGTCCCTTACAGTCTGGCTCCGTGAATAGTTCGCAGTGCGTCTGCCTGTCCGGTCCAATGCTTTGCGGCGCAAAGTCTACATTGAAGCAAGGAGAGGCAAGATTTGGCATCCGATACTTGCATTCGCCGCTGAAATCAGGGCCCGGGCAGTAGTAGACCGCACCGGGATTGCCGCCCTTGGTGCAGGCCGCGGGAGGTGTTGTGGACAGATCCACGAAAGGATCTTTGAAGCCAGGTGAAGGCTGTACAATTGGCACGTCAGGGATCGATAGGCTAGTTGTCGGGTGATGGATTGGCTGTGGGGGCATCAGTTGGTCGGGGGTTGCAGTCGTGAGGCCAACGATCAGGAAAAGGAGGGTAAGGAGCAGCATAGCAACTTTGAAAGGAGGCTGGGTCTCGGTCGTGTTTTGTGGTATGGTAGTAGTGAGTTTGTCGATGAATTGTAATGGTCCGAGGGTGGTGAGCTGTTTATATAGTTTAGAAGGGCTTCTGACGTGAATAGCTGGAGATAGCATGGAAGAGTTCCAATATTCACGGAGCAGATTCTTGTAGAAACCGTGAAACTAAGCGTTAAAGTTCAAGTACTTTCACAAGAAAGATATTGAATAGGGCTGTGACTCTGTGCTCTCTTTACCTCCATAGTAGAGCGTCAAGGCAGAATGTGACCGCTTCACAATCCCCGTTGACTTCAGATTCAATTAAGCTGAGTCATACAAGTCTAGCAACCGTGATAGAGGTGCTTAGAATCATAAATTCTGTAAGTAAACATAGCCTTTGCAGATCTAGCTACGAAAATAGCAGGGAGTGGAATGCTTGTTCATGGACTCTTTCCTTCCATTGAAATCTATTTGCCTACAATCTTAAGTTTAGCTATATCCAGACGCTCCTGGTCTTTAGTATTAGACATAGGAATTGCTGATTTGTGATCAGCAACTCTGCTATTATTCATAGCATCGTTTGTGTGATGATCAGAGACACATGATCAGATCAATGCTGACACACGGTGACTGAACCGATTTCTCGAACGCTCTTGCTAATTCACCACAATCTGCTCTGCAAGTCATGTGTACAAGGTGAGGGGTTTTGTCGATTGAATATCTTTCTGGCTGCCCTTACAGTCTTCTTGTTGTCCCCTGATAATGATCACTGTGACGTTAGCCTGTTTGCAGTGATGCGAGAGATAGATGAAAGGGGATCTAAGCCAACCGCGATTCGCGGTATCAACACTGTCAATCCTTATTAAGGTCTGCTGCCTCAAGAATCCACATGAGAATGACACGGGGCGTGTAGTTAGGGTTTGCCATTGAAGGGTGATAGACTACTCAATGGAGACGACAGTGACTTCTTTTGACGATTTATAGGTCGGAATAGCCAATTAAAGGTTTACCCATAATCTGGTTGACGACAGGCGAAGCGAAAGTTATGTCGATAAGCTTAGTAGTCGACTTGCAGAGCCCTGAGTACTTGGACTACCCGAGCTGATCATACCCCAGCCAACTACCTCCAATCTTTTTGTAAACACAATTTTTCACACAAAAGTCTCCTGTCAGCATCTTCTCCGAGATTCCCACTTATGAGAGCAAGACAGTAGCGTTGATAGGTTGACATCAGCCGCTCACCACGCTAAGGTAGGCTGATCGACGCCAGCCTCGCCTCCCCACCCTGCATCTCCGAAGTGGCTATCCGCCACACGGGACGGGGATGAAACTCCACGCAGTTCCCGCGGTGCATCAATTATGATCCTCAACGTTGAGAACAGGGCACTCCACAACATTTCGTGTGAGTCCGTGGAGGACGAAAACGAAAGTGAGGATTCGACCTAAAGTCGAGATGCTTTTTACAATCGGCAAATCCATCACACAGAATCGTCATGAGCATAATGCTGAGCCCAGCAACTCATAATAAAGGGCTCAGGCTACTGAGATCAAGTCGTGAGATATACCACTACAGCGGGTTGCCCCACCACCCCTGACACTCCCGAGGTGCGTCCTTCTGTCACACAAGCTTTGTCCGACCTTACACTAACTCGCACCAGCGACGCCGAATCAGCCTCTGTAAAGGTCATAGTAACAGCCGCAGCCAATAGAAAGACGTAGGACCATCAGCGTCGCTAAAAACTCTCCGACACCATGCACGAGCCTCTAGCCTATCGGTACTCCTGTGGACTCCCGGTACTGTGCCCGTATCGATAGACTTGACGGACAATCTGGCAGGCAGTTTCAGGGTTCATCAGCGCTCGAGCTTTGCCGGTGCTGTAGTATAAATGCTTGTGCGTTTTTCATCTTGACATCGTCAAGGCGTCCAACTTCGATCACTTGCTTCCCGCAAAAACCTCAGACAATTTCCAAGATGACAGACCACACCAGCCACGAGCTAATACCCGGCACCGAAATCGCCAACTCAGATGGCAAATCCAACAAAGCTCTGATTCCACGCCCATCCTCCGACCCCCGTGACCCGCTCAACTGGTCGACACCATGGAAACGTAACATCCCCCTTCCGCACACCCACCATCTCCCGCTAACCCAAGTCCCCAGTAACCGTTCTCATCAGCCAATCCCTCTTCACTTGGATCTCCGTGACCGGCGCCCTCTCCATCGCGCCCATGTTCCCTCTCCTGGGCGCCGAGTTCCACCTCGACAACAACCAGCTCGCCATGCTGACCGGCATCACCGTCATCACTCTCGGTGTTGCAAACTTCCTCATCGTGCCGGCGAGTAACATCTTCGGGCGACGCGCAGTCAGCATTGTGTTCTCGGTGCTGATCCTGCTGAGCTGTGTGTGGCAAGCGATGGCAAGTTCTCATCGGAGTTTGTTGGCAGCGAGAGCGGTAAATGGACTGGTGTGTGCAACGAGTGAGACGATTCCGGTGCAGATGATTGCGGATGTATTCTTCTTGCATGAGAGGGGGTTGTGGATGGGTGTGTATTTGTAAGTTCCGGGTTCCTTTGGATGGGTACGCTCGAAACCGTGATTGACGGCTTGTAACAGCACGAGCTACTTCATGGGCGCCTTTCTCGGCCCCATCATGGCCGGTTCAATCGCCGCTCATCATGGCTGGAAGTCCTTTTTCTGGCTTGAGACAGCATTGTCAGGCGTCTCGATCATCCTCGTCGTCCTCGCCTTTCCCGAGACGAAATATCACCGGGGACACCACTCCACATCTTCCAGCCAGTCCTCACTTCGCGGCAGGAGTCTTAACTCCGACGATGCACAACCCATCGATACTGCTCAGCTTGAGAAACAGCAGACCCACACTGACCTCGCCCCCATCGTTGATATCACCGCTCAACCTACGGGCCGCCCCTCTCGCTCCCAATTCTCACCTTTTCAGGCCCCTGACCCACGCTGGAAAGCCTTCATTCTTCGCGACACACTCACGCCAATAAAGTGTTTCTTCAACCCCATTATTCTCTGGGCCGGATTGATGGTCGCTGGGCCAGCTGATCTGCTTCTCTTCTTCAACCTCACCGAGTCGCCTGTCCTCGCTGCGCCGCCGTACCTCTTCACACCTGATAAAGTTGGATACACTAATTTTGCGTTCGCGGTGGGTGCCCTATTTGGTCTTGCAACCGCCGGACCATTCAGTGATTGGATAGCTGCGCGCGCGGCGAGGAAGAACGGGGGTGTCAGAGAAGCGGAGATGCGTCTCCCAGCACTCATACCATATATGCTGATCACCATGCTGTCCGCGATTCTGGGTGGGCTGGCGTACCAGCGGCAGTGGGCATGGGGACACATTGTCGTCTGGGGATACGGTTTTGCTGGGCTGTCGGTGACGACGGTGCCGACTATCGCTATTGCGTATGCAGTCGACTGCTACAAGCCGATCAGCGGCGAAATTATGGTTGTGGCAACGGTGTGTAAGAACTTTATCGGGTTCTCGTATAGCTATTGGGTGTTCGATATTGCGCATACGAGCAAGGATGGGTGGATCACGCCGGCCATGATTATATTCGCGTGTGTGGTGGGTCCAGCGGTGTTGGCTGTGCCATTATACTTTGGGATTGGAAAGAAGCTGAGGTATTGGACGAGGCATTCGGATGTTCATCGGATGGAGGAGTGGAGTTGAGAGGTTGGGATACTGTTCGAGACCATTGAGAATGGAGAGAAATGGAGAGTACAGGAGATATTGAAATAGTTATATTCCATGTCCGATTTCCAATCAATCTTAACTTTGCTTCGTCAAGGCCATGTTGATTTCAATTTTCCACTTCCAGGTCGAAGGGCCCTTGAAAGTAACCCTCGAGATCTTGGTATGCTTGACATGCTTCTGCACAGCGTTCCAACTCCCAACGCTTCTTTAGATTCTTCACCCCTGTAAAAACGTGTACCAAAGTATCCTGACGATTTTGAGTTGGGATGTGTTGGGTTCTGAAGAAGCGCACAACATCCAGAAAAAGTTGAGAAAGTGATTTGGTGTAGTCTGGAACAATCTCCTCAGACGCAATCTTGTCAAGAGACAACATAGCATAAAGGTGGTCATGTAGATCTGTGCACTTCGAGCCCGAACCTTGCAAGGATCGGTAGAGAAACATAGCAAGTCCAAATCCGGTCGATGATAGGCTGTGTTCAGTTCTCAAGTCCTTCGCTAGGATTATTTGGTAACCTGCGGTTTTACTTAGGGCAGGAAAGTTAGTGTAACCGAAGATCGGCTCCCTAATAGCAGCATTCGCCATACGGTTGAAGGTGGTCCCTGCAACAATCTTTGATCCACACTGAACGAAAACACAGCTAGCCAGCATATACTCCTGCATAATCCAGATCCTCGACCAATATTGCGAGTTCAAAATTTCGCATATGGTCTCGATTTGCTCTGGAAATAGGCGCAGACGCCCCGCGCTTATCAGGTGAAAATATTGTGTCTCCCAGTCAACTTCTTCAAGAAGTTGCATTGCTTTGACATTTCTTTCTGTACCCATGCCCAGCCATGCGCGGACTTCCAAGGCCTTGCTGTAGATCTGTCCCATGATAGCGACTTGGGCACTTCTTTCAGCCAAATTGGTCTGATCGATGCAGATAGCATCAACCCACAGCGGACCCGTATATTCCTCCTTTCGCGCTTGATAAAGATAGTTCCACAGGTTGATCCGAACTTCGAATTCGTGCTCGTCGACAAGTATGACTCTGGTAACAGATGGATCGCCCCATACGTAGGAAAGGGCTCGATACTCAGGAGGCAAGGGGTCCAAAGAAATGACGCTCAGGCTACAAGAGATGATGTCTGAGTGATCTGGTTTTGTAGCTGGCAATATGTGGAGGACTCGTGTGGTATTGGCGCTCAAAGGGTGACGTCGGTAGATACTGGAGACATCCTCGACGATCTCCGTTCTTTGTCCATCGATATCGGGTATTCCCTCCATTGCTACGATTGCGCAGGCGATTGAGAGGGGAGAGGGAGGTGTGATTATGGTTACTCCTGGGTCAAAACGGATTGAAATGGGTGCGTGCTAGTGAGCCTCGAAGCCTGGCAATGACATCCCATAGATGCTGTCCCGAGTTATACGCCCCTTTCTTTTGGTGACCTGCGCGAGAGACCCATGTTTGTTTGTTGCGAAGAACAAGATGTGAAGAGTGGGGCATTTGATCATACGAGCGAGGCGCAGCCACTTCGACTTCAACTTCGATGCTGGCGCTGTGGCTGAGGCGCTACACGAACGACACGTCACCAACGCAGGATGCACAGATCACTGTCCGAAGTTGCCAGAAACTCGGCTTAGTGTATGCTATATTGAAAATGCAAGCGGCTTGTTTAGGCAAGTGGGTGATTTGACAAGGCTGCCAGGAGCGGGGTTGCCCTGGAAAAAGAAAAATAAGGTTGGCATATCAGACTTGAAAAATGAGCAGTATGTCTGTGTTTCTGTGTATTTGAGTCACGTCAAGCATAAGAATATGAGTGACTCCCCACGGAGGTAGTCGATGTTCCGTTGTGGCTGAGCACCATTTCCAGGCATGTGAGCTGTGGGGAACCACCCAGGTGTAGTGGCTCTCCTGCCACCACGTTTCATACGGAATTCGAGCAAGGAACGCAGCTACCTCATTGAGGCTCCAGTATTCAACACTTAAAGTGCCAAAACTCTTCGATTTGTCTTGAGGGAGACGGCAATCCCTGCTATCCTCTTTACACCCTCTGTCTCGCTCTTTCCTCAGCCTTGTCTAGAGAAAGAGACATCAACATTCAGCAGTAGCGCACACCCATACTCTCAGACGATCATGGCCCAACAGACCGAACCTCACACTCTTCCGGAGTCTCCACTCGAGGCCATTGAGACTTCGGCCAGTCTCGCGAAGCCTGCAGACAATTCAGCCTCGACGACAGACTCAGCCACGGCCTACAATGCCCTTCCTTTGACCCACTCGAAATCTACCCGGGTGCTCAAGATTCTACCATCAATATCGGATCAAACCGACACCATTCACGTTGAACTCCAGACGATATCTTTAGACGATGACCCACCCCCAGAGTTCTGCGCGCTCTCCTATGTCTGGGGCAACCCGTCTGAGACCAGACATATCATGGTCAACAATGAGCCATTTCCTGTGCGGAGGAATCTCTGGAATTTTCTTGATCTTATGAGAAGACAAGACTTCTCGGAGCTGTTGTGGATCGACGCGATCTGCATAAACCAGGACTGCATACCTGAACGCAACCATCAGGTATCGGTGATGGGCAATATATATGAGGGTGCTACCAGGGTGATAGCATGGCTTGGGGCAGAGTCAGAATTTGTTCCCCATGCCGGAGAAACACCTAATCAATCTCAACTCAAGAACTCATTAATGGAAAGGTCTGTCCCAGCACCGCTTTTTGATTCGATCCAGCTTATTTTCGACGGTATCCCATTGGAAACTAGAAATCTTCAGAGCGAGACCAAGCTAAGAGAGCGTACTAGCCCACTATATCAGAAGTTCTTGGAGCTCAGCTATGCTGAATACTGGTCACGGATCTGGATCGTACAAGAATACACACTAGCTCGAAACGTTACCCTTCTCACGAATCGAAGCCAAATGAACGGCAAGGACTTGTTTAACATCTACACCTTCTATGACTCACTGTGGATCGATCCTCGTTACAGATCTGAGTTGTGGGACATTTTGACGACAACCTCTATGATCCGGCTCATAGGAGCTCCCAACAGGAATAGAAATCTAAGCCTTCTATTTCTCATTAGCAGGTTTCAGATGTCGAAATGTGTAGATCCGCGGGATCATTTGTACGCACTGCTGTTCTTATTGTCACCTGAGGACCTCGAGTATTTCGCAGTATGCCCAGATTACAGCAAGTCGGAGCTTCTGCTGTTCGTGGAACTTACCTACAAGACGATGAGGCAACCAGAACGCACCATTGAGAGTAAGCATCGGTTTGCCAGCGAGTTTGCCACTATGCTTAGCATAAAGAGCAAATTTTTCTTGGAACTCAGGAGGAAAATTGCCGCAAAGGCGGAGCTGGATGAAGAATCAGGCCGTCAACGCTGGAATGAGAAGATAGCAGAGGAGCTGGCGCAACTGGCTCTTGCAGTTGAGAGCAGTCGCACAGAATCGAAGAGTCAGCAAGTGATACAAACACTACCCCGTGCTGAGCCCGACTGGCGAAGTATATAGAATTCGATACTCTGCCAAGTTCACTAAAAGTTTCCCAAGTATCAGTGAAACGAGAATCTAGCAAACTTTAGACAGAACGATGGGAAATAGCGAAGAACGATAGCCAGGACAACACGGGTATTATGACCAGATAAAGGTAGCGTGATTGATATGTACGATTGCTTCCGATCTACACAAAGCGATTACGATCATTTCCCCGATCTTTACACGACACAACCCATATTCGATGATGCATTCCATACCCTTCCTATGCAGCCTAAACGCCTAGAAATGCAAAGCTCACTCTACCCGCCTTCCCCGGGCGAACAAGTAGATACAGCAAAGAAACTCGTAACTCGTGCCTCGCAGACTGGCGCAGTTCAAAACCCGTTGAACCCTAGCATCACACCGGCGACGCCAGCACCGGCACCCGCAGCCGCGAGCCACGGGCTCGACGTGAACATGGGATACGCTGCGGCTTTGGAAGTGATGGTGCCAGTCACAGTGGGTCCGTTGATGCGAGGCCCGCCGGTGCCTACAGCAGCGGTGGAAACGGCGTTGGGGACGACGCTCGCCCCGGGAACACCGTCAGCACCAGCCTTAATCTCCTCAATGTTACTGCTAGTAGCGTTGAAGTT
The DNA here is from genome assembly GCA_011058905.1 of Curvularia kusanoi. Classification (NCBI taxonomy): domain Eukaryota; kingdom Fungi; phylum Ascomycota; class Dothideomycetes; order Pleosporales; family Pleosporaceae; genus Curvularia; species Curvularia kusanoi. Next base: position 715,117 of record SWKU01000014.1, on the reverse strand, counting down.
GGTCTGGGCGAGCGAGATCTCGTTGTTGGCAAGGTCGTATACAACGTATGCGGATCTGAGGAAAGTATCACCCAAGACAGATACGCTGTTTCCAGCAGGGCCAATACCGAGGATGCAGACGGGCTGGCCACGGCTGATGGCAGCAGTGATGACAAGCTCGTTGTAAGGCACCGAGATGGTGACACCGCTGAAGCCAAACTCGAGCGACCCTTGCTGGTTGGCGAGGTTGCAGTCGACAAAGGCAGCCTGCTGGCGCGAATCGTAGCGAGCGTTAAAGCGCTGATACAGGGCGGTAGCAACGTTGTCCGGGAGGTACATGAGCGAGGAGCCCGAGTCGAGCAGCACTGGGACGTTGGAGTTGGCAAAGAGCGCAGTCTTGTTGCCGCCAATACCCATATCGGTCAGCGCAATGATGAACTCGGCGTAAGTGCCCTGCTCCTGCAGGATGGGAAGTGTGCCGAGGGTGCCAGTGAACTTGTCGGTGTCTACACCACCAAAGAGAATGCTACCGGTGGATGCATCTAGGTCGTTCAGCCACAGCGAGTAGGCATTGCTGCTGATGGTGCCGTCGTTCTTCAGCTTCTGCGGCAGATTGGGGTATTCGTCCAGCCCAAAGCGATTAACCTGCACCTCATTGATCATATACCCAATGCCGAGAATGCCCTCTGGCGACGACGACACGTAGCCAATACCGAACTGCATGTCCTTGATGGTCTGTCCGCCGAAGCGGAATGTATCGGTCGCATAGTCGCCAGCGGCGCCAGAACCGTCGACGTAAGAAATATTAAATGCGTTGTTGACGAACTGGTATGTCGACGAGTCGTTTGCGCTGTACGTGCCCGAGTCGCCGCACTGGTTGCCCTGCTCCGAACACAGGCGCGAGTTGACAGCGTTGACCCACAGGTCGCTGCTGCCGGTGTCGATGTGCAAGCGGAAGGACTGTGCGGGTGTGCCTAATGTGGCATTGGCGAAGTAGAGCGTCTCTAGGTTGTCGAGGGTCTGCTGGACGGTGCCCTGCCGCCGGCGCAGCTGGTCGTGTGCAACGGGGTCGGCAACATGTCTCCGCTCAATGTCGAGGCCGACAACTCTGGGGTTCTGCAGTTGTTAGTTGAGCGTCAAGCACGGTTGGGAGCGCGAGTCGCGGATTCAGGCCTCCATGCGGGAGGAGTCTTCGCTTCGCAACGTTCCTGGGGCAGCCAAGCAAGCTTACCTCACGCGGCGCCAGCGTCAGCGCAGCCGCCGACGACACCAATTGTGCAGCAGCAAATGTCGAATATCTCATTGTGGCGAGTGTATAGGGAAGGTCGGTCGACGGACTGCCCACCTATATGTGTCTCAGTCGCGCGTCGTGGCTCGTGGAGATCTGAGGCGCAGCGAGTCGCAGACGGATTTGGGTGTCCCGGACTATGCGTGCCAGGCTGCTGGATGCGGCCGAGTGCGTCACAAAGAGAAGAACAGAGAGAGGAAATAATACGAGTACAGCGATGGAGACGTGGAGTACACAAGCAAACCAAGCAAGCAAAGGAGAGCAGTCGAAGAATAGGCGCGGACAATCGAAGTCTTATTTGTGCAGGGGGCGTTCACAGCTCTCCAGTGATGACGACGCACATCAAGGCTGCTGCGGCCGGATCGTGCGGCTTCCCACGTAACCACCGCACGCAGGCGCCACCTCCCCGGGAACATTTGAAAACCACTCAAGCCAACAGGAGCGGCGCCCTTCCAGACCACATTGCGACGCCGTGGCGGTGCATTCCCTTGAGACGTGATTTGACATGCCCCAAATCGACCACGGCGCTTCCGTCTGCACTCTTCTCGACGGGAGCGTCTCGACGTGGCGCAGGCTTGTAGGGGCCTGAGACGCAGACAAAGGCGTTCGTGTGTCGCCTGATGCTTCGGGAGACGACAATGACAGTAAGACACGGCAAGGCAGGGCAAGGCACAACGACAGGCGTTTGCCTGGTGACTGGTGCGTTGCGTAGGGAGCTGCGTATGCACGACGGACAACAGCGCCCAGCGACTACGAATCCAATGTCATCATGGGCCTTAAAACCGGCGCTCGGTGGCTAGCGCCAGCTGTGTGCATCGAGGTGAAGGTCTGGACATCTTGTCTGCTATTGTGACTTCTTTGTGCGATGCATGTCGACTTGAATAGTCTGTGCAGACGTGCGAAACTTTCCACAGCAGTTTATGCTGTAATTATAACCTGCGACAGTCATCAGGAACTGGCAGTCGGTGTGGAGATCGTGCGCCCGTGCTGCAGGGGTGTGTGGCTCTCCAGACGCAGATCCGGCAGCCAGTCAGAGTCTCGGCGGCAACCTGAAGCAATGACGTGGGCTTCGAACTGAGCGCCCGCAAGGCTGAGAGACCACGTGATGACACTTTACGCGAGCGCAGACATCCCTGCAAATGGAACGCGTCGCGTCTACGCGTGTTGATTGACGGCCCCTCCAACAAATCGACCAACACAGCACATCATGTCGAAAGGAGAATCTTCGAAAGCTGCCGCCAGCAACGGCGTGCGAGCAAACCCCAATGCAGCAGGCGGAGCCAACTACGAGCTGCCATGGTGCGTTTTGGCCCTCGACGCCATCCAATCCATAGATGCTAACATCGTTCAGGGTCGAGAAATACCGCCCAGTGTACCTCGATGATGTCGTCGGCAACACCGAAACAATTGAACGGCTCAAGATCATCGCCAAAGATGGCAACATGCCACACATGATCATCTCTGGCATGCCTGGTATCGGCAAAACGACATCCATCCTCTGCCTCGCCCGCCAGCTGCTTGGCGACGCCTACAAGGAAGCCGTTCTTGAGCTCAATGCCTCTGACGAGCGCGGTATCGATGTGGTCCGTAACAGGATCAAAGGTTTCGCACAGAAGAAAGTCACTCTGCCGCCTGGCCGCCAGAAGCTCGTCATCCTTGACGAAGCAGACAGCATGACGTCCGGCGCTCAGCAGGCCCTCCGCCGCACAATGGAAATATACAGCGCGACCACGCGATTCGCATTCGCCTGCAACCAGTCCAACAAGATCATCGAGCCTCTGCAGTCCCGTTGCGCTATCCTGAGATACGCCCGCCTTACAGACGCCCAAGTCGTACGCCGCATCATGCAGGTCTGCGAAGCCGAGAAAGTCCAGTACTCCGACGACGGCATCGCAGCACTCGTCTTCTCCGCAGAAGGCGACATGCGTCAAGCGCTCAACAACCTACAGTCGACAGCTGCTGGTTTCGGTTTCGTAAATGGAGACAACGTGTTTAAAGTCGTCGACAGTCCTCACCCCATTAAGGTGCAGGCTATGATCAAGTCTTGCCACGAGGGGCGCATCGACGACGCCATGGCCACTTTGAGGGAGCTGTGGGATTTGGGTTACAGCTGCCATGACATTATCAGTACGATGTTCAGGGTTACGAAGACGGTCGACACTTTGAGCGAGCACGCGAAGCTGGAATTCATCAAGGAGATCGGGTTCACGCACATGAGGATTTTGGAGGGTGTACAGACGTTGCTGCAATTGAGTGGGTGTATCGCAAAGCTATGCAAGATCAATATGCAACCACAGCTGTTCGCTATGCCCTCGAAATGAGGAAAAAGAGAGAAAGAGTTTGTTGCATTTAGCAAGGCGTTTGGCGTGTCACATATAGGTGTATGGATACCGAGCTGTAACAGCAGAAGACAGCCCGATGAGCAGGGCGAATACAAGCGTAAATATTCATCTAGTCTAAACAGAGATCTTGAATTGATATATAGACCTATTCTGAGTGCTTGACTGAACTCAATGCTGAGATGTTGACACGATCTGAACGCCATGCAGCCGTTTTGAAATGATTGATACCGACTTCGTACTTTTCTGAACTGCATCCTCTGCATAATGTAATCTTATCAAGGCTACCAGTCCCAAACTGAGCTAGTCGTGATCTTCGAGTGGGTCCCAGACCGATACCACTCTGAATGGCATGGGCATAGTTACATTCGCCAGGGTTCTTATCAAAAGGTTCAAAATGCAAATACTACACTGTTGATAGCATATCAGTAAATGTAGAGTCTTGACGATCGAAATGGGCAAACGCCCGCCCCTGGCTTGTATGATTGTACAGCCCACTCCCAGCCTGTACCACGGTTGTGTCTTGCCCAAGAGCTTGCAGAGCATCAAACCGTTTCAACTGATCGAAGTTTACGCTTCTCTACAACCACAGCATCATCGGCTGCAAAGCCATACCAAGTAGCGCAGCCGCCCATCGTTTCTCTACCCATCGTGCCAAGGCCGCCACCCCGCATCTGCATGGGCGGGGGAGGCTTGTCCTATCCACCCCCATTCCCCTTCCAGTTCTCGGCAACGCCATGTCGGGCATCGGGTAAATAGACACTCAGGTACACGCGATGGATCAGTTTCTCCGTGTGCCAACTTCGCGGTGGTACCTCGATTCCATTTAACCCGACTCCATGCGCATATGCAGATCCTACTGCTGTTCAGGAAGTACAGCCGTGACCAAGGTTCGTACATCACGACATGATCAGGAAGGTAGGTCATAGAGATCATGTTGAAAAGGGAGGCGATCCCCAGGGAAAGGGAAGGCCTACGGCACAGCCAAAATCCAAAATGTCGTTCCTGTCGAAGTGTGGGACTGTTTTGGCAGGCCTTTTGCTGGTCTCCAAGATGCAATCGGAGGCCGCTGCTACTATGAGACCTCGGGCGGAGGTTTTGGGTCGGGAGCGTGTGAGCGTCAACGACGACTGGCGATTCCAGCGCTTCACGGAAAACCCGGATGGCTTGTCGTACGACATTCTGAAGCCTTGGATCCTTCCAGCTGCGAATCCCTATCTTAGCGGAACAAAGCATGAGAAACCGTCTGAACCGGGGCCTGGGAGCAACATCACTTTCGTGCAGTCTGGTTTCGATGACAAGGCCTGGGACGCTGTGGATCTACCTCATGACTGGGCTGCCACTGGAGAGTTTGACTTCTCAGAGGATGTCTCAGGTGGTACGGGACGTCTACCCTTCACCGGCATTGGATGGTATCGCAAGTCTTTGACCATCAGCGAAGAGACGATTCAGGCTGGAAAGTCAATCTATCTTGACGTTGATGGTGCGATGGCGTATGCAACTGCCTGGCTCAACGGGGAGCTGGTTGGAGGTTGGCCATACCCGTACAACTCATTCCGACTGGACCTCACACCCTACGCAAAAACTGGTGATAATGTCCTCGCCATTCGAGTCGACAATGCACCAGAATCTGCTAGATGGTACCCAGGAGCTGGCATTTACCGCAACACCTGGCTGGTCACTGCCAATCCTGTTCACGTGGGCTATCACGGCACTTACATTACTACTCCTACCATCTCCGCCGAGCAAGCTTCCATACAGCTGAAGGTCGAAGTCGAAAACACAGGCAATGCAAGCCAGACCGTTCAGGTGGAGACGGAAATTTTCGAACTCGATTCTGCGTCGAGGAAGGCGACAGGCCAAGCCGTAGCAAAGATTTCTGCATCGACACTTTCTGTATCTGGGAACTCGAAGCAGTCCGTCAATGGCTCTACTACTGTCGCAAATCCCAAGCTCTGGGGACCAGCACCCAAACAGACACCTAATGAGTACATTGCAGTCACCACTATCTCAAGCAATGGCACAGCTCTTGACACATATGAGACCCCCTTTGGAATCCGTACCGTAACCTACGACCCGAATCAGGGCATCCTGATCAACGGACAGCATGTCCCAGTGTATGGAACTTGCAATCACCATGATCTCGGCTCCCTGGGTGCTGCGTTCAACTACCGCGCTGCAGAGCGTCAGATCGAGATGCTGCAAGAGATGGGCAACAACGCGCTTCGAACATCCCACAACCCACCGGCACCTGAATGGCTCGAGCTTGCTGACAAGATGGGACTCATGGTAATGGACGAGATCTTCGATACCTGGAACTACGCAAAGGTCGATAACGACTTCCATCTCCTCTTCCCAGAATGGAGTGAGGCTGATCTGCGCTCTTTCATCCGCCGTGATCGCAACCACCCTTCCATCATCTCCTGGAGCATTGGTAACGAACTTGCCGAGCAGTCCAATGCTACCGGAACAGCCACTGCGAAGAGGCTGCAAGACATCGTACACGAGGAGGATCCCACTAAACACGTCACAGTCGGCATGAACAACGCGGGTCCCACTACTGGCCTGGCAGCTGAGATCGACATCATCGGCCTCAACTACCAGGGCGAGGGCAAGGGCAACGCGGCTTCCGGCTCCTTCGCTGCATTCCACAGCAAGTTCCCTGACAAGATGATCTGGAGTACCGAGTCTGCTTCTACTATCAGCTCGCGCGGCGTCTACATCTTCCCTGTTACGTCGAACAAGAGCGCCATTGTTGGTGGAGGTCCCGGCGAGGGTGGTGATCCCATCAACAACCACGTCAGTGCCTACGAGCTGTACGCTCCTGAATGGGCTGCTTCGCCAGACAAGGTATTCGAGCAGCAAGACCGCCATCCCTACGTCGCAGGCGAGTTTGTCTGGACTGGCTGGGACTACATCGGCGAGCCAACACCATACGACAATTCCAGCCGCAGCTCCTACTTCGGCATCATCGGTAAGTTCACACCTCAATGCTCCAGCCCGACCACACACTAACAGTTACAGATCTCGCCGGCTTCAAGAAAGACCGCTTCTACCTCTACCAAGCCCGCTGGCGCCCGGACCTCCCAATGGCACACATCCTGCCGCACTGGACGTGGCCGGACCGCGAGGGCAAAGTAACCCCCGTCCACGTCTTCACCTCGGGCGACGAAGCCGAGCTCTTCATCAACGGCAAATCCGCAGGCCGCCAGAAGCGCGGACAATATGACTACCGCCTTCGCTGGGACAATGTGACCTACACGCCGGGCGAGATCAGCGTTAAGACATGGAAGAACGGCGCAGAGTGGGCGAGCGCCTCGCACCGAACCGTCGGCGCTGCCGCAGCGTTGAATGTCACCGTTGATCGTGCCAAGATCGATGGCGACGGGAAGGATCTGGCGTTTGTGAGTGTGGCGGTGGTGGACGAGAAGGGGGATACGGTCCCTGCTGCTGATAACGAGATCACGTTTGAGGTTGTGTCTGGGCCGGGTGAGATTGTGACGACGGATAATGGGGATCCCAGGGATGGGACGCCGTTTCCTTCCAAGACGAGGAAGGCGTTTAGTGGGCTTGCGCTTGCGATTGTTAGGGCGGAGAAGGGGGCGAGTGGGGAGATCGTGGTTGAGGCGAAGGCGGAGGGGTTGGTTGCTGGGAAGGTTACCGTGACGGCTGCTTAGGTCGTTGACAATGGAGTATGTGTCTGCTGTTGATTGATCGAGGTAGTCAATATCTATCTTAGCTACAGCAACAAGATTGATTCTACCGAGATTCTCCTAGAGAGAATGGTTGCCGCCACTATATAAATCTTGAAATTGAATCTCTTTGTAAGGGTGCTGCCATCAAGGTTAGGCGACCATTCCAAGCAGCTCGCCTTCCTCCAATTGAGGAGCTTTCTGCAGTCTCAAAACATATCCTTCTCTTTTTCTTAGACTCTTTGGGGTATATGTCTGCCGTCGCAACGTCAGTGGCGGACTCGTACCTCCAGGTAGTGGGGAGAGCACCGACAGTCTCGTAGTAACGGGAGAGACCGTGGATACGGGACTTGATGAGAATGAGGCGGAACTTGGAGTCCTTGTCCTTGCGGTTGGTGGAAAGGTGCTTGCGGACGGCAACAGCCTTCTTGATGAGCATGTAGAGGTCCTCGGGGATCCCGGGGGCGAGGCCGTTCGACTTCAAGAGACAGTTATAGGAGCTGTATCTGCCGCGAAAATAACCATGCTATAGTGAGTATATCGCTCTGAAATGAACGCCATGAAATGCTCTCCGAAAAATGCCTGCCCGCCTTGCAACGCCTGCTCAACTCATCGTCTCTTTCGTCGCGGGTCACGGTCCTCATCGTACTTGTTCCTCGATCCACTTCCACGCCTCATTCCGTCTAACTCCTGTGCCAACATCGAGGCATCACCCACGCTCTTCCGCCTTGGATCTGTTGCTGTATCCGGCGCAAAACTGACTCGCCTCTTTGGTTGCGGTTCACTGGCCTTACTTCCCGCCACATCCGAGTGTGTGCGCTTCATCCCACGGTCGCGAACAGCAAGCTGCGATATCGCGCCGGCAAGGGGTGTAGCGGATGTAGCGGGTGTAGCGTTGCCATGCTTTGCTTGCAGATATGGGAGAGGCTTGGTGCCCACGCTTGAGGGTTTTCCTTGTGCTTCGATGGCTCTCTGAAGCTCTTCGTACACAGCTGCGACTTCCTTGTCGGTTTGCACTGGGTGCTTAGATTGAGGGATCTTGTTGGGACCACCAATGGACAGGAATCGGATTTTCGGGTCGGACTTGTCCGTGATGGGTCGGTCAGAGGCGTTTCTGGCGCTTGCAGTGTGTGTGTACGAGCCCACACTATACAAAGTGGGGTCAGTGTTGGGAGGTGCCTCCTTGCAGCACTCCCTCACGATATCACTGTTTATACGAGCCTTGCGCGCAGCGTCGGCATCAGTTAGAGGCGGCTCAGTCGTCGTATTTGCCTCGCGGCTCTCTGCATGTCGGTCCTTGGCTTCCCACGTCGGTAGGACCTTGAAGGTCTGGTCGTCTTTCATCCAGCGCTTCAAAAGCGATCTCATCCCGAGGGACTCTCTCACACGCTCACCTGAAGCCTGGTCGACCTTGCGCAGCTCGATTTCTTTGACGCTCTGTCCTTCTTTATCAGCATCAGACTCTGAGAGCCATCTGACCACAGTATGGTATATCTCGCCTTCTGAGGCCAAGTTGAATCTTCTCGGTTCGTACCCGTCGGCGAGCAGGGTGAACCACTGAGAGTTGTCTCCATGATCGTTAGACGTCACATCCGCCAAATGTTCAGCCATCTCACCCGTACTTTCCTGAGGATTGACTTGGTGATTAGGCACTACCTGCGGGGACTCCACAATCGCGACGTTCTGTGGGGGTGAGGTTCCAGTGTAGATCATGAACATCGGCAGACTAGTGGGCTGGTTCCATGAATTGGGTAGCAAAGGAGCAAGCTGCTGTGGCTGCGGTGCGGGAGTAGACGCTGCCCGCTGCTTTTGCTTAGCAGCTTCTTTCTCTCTTCGGACATGGTTTGTTTTCTGTCTCTTGCCGATTTCAGCAAGCGCAAGATACCACCAATCTGCGTGCACGTCGTCTTTTGTGGGATACACGCCTTCTGGGTCTGAAGCACAGCAGCTCGCTACTGCGCCTTCTATGGCCTTCTGGTATGCATCTTTGTTATCAACAGTCGCTGACCTCATGTCATCGTAGTCCTTCACGACGCTTCTCACGTGCTCTTTGATCCGCTTGAACTCTCGGTTTTGGATGCGGAGACCTCTCATGAGGTCAGCTTCGGAACTGGGGATGTTCCGCCTGTACCAATCATTGTCAGGCCGGGGCTCGAGAGATGATCTCGGTGGGGTCGGTGCCATTTTTACTGCGTCGCTGACAAGACCAGAGCTGTGTCAGACTGTTGCGATGGGAAAGGTTTGGAAGGAAGAAAGTAGGAGGGTAGGAGATGGAGACGGCAGTCAGTGGCAGTGTTTGGCGCAATGGGCAAGTGAAAGGAATCCGGGCGTGCAGTGAGTTTCTATGGACGGATCCTTACACTGCCTTTACCGATAAATTCTTACACTGCCTTTACCCAAAGATCCCTATATCGCCTTCACCGACGGATCCTTACATTACCTTCACCGACAGACTCTTACACTGCCTTCACCGACGGGTACTTACACTGCCTTCACCGATGGATACTTACACTGCCTTCACCCTTGCGATGCAGGTGAAGGACATATTGCAGCAGCCTCTACCACTTTACGCTTACTACTGGCAGAATAGTGAGAATCGAAGTCCGGCAACAGCCGCAATACCACGAGTAGCGCGACTATCAAACTCCTTCATCACAAACAAACCCCGCGGAGTCTAGGCAGCAGTCGCGTCGACGCGTGGGGCCATGTGTGCTAGCGCGCTCCTCTATCGATAAGAGCCGCGCTAAGATGGAACAGATATCACGGCGTCATCGCAACATCATGAGCGCGCGTTGGTGTGCTCCGCAAGGGGCGACGTGGAACACAATTGATTGTTTCACTGACATCAGCGTGTCTGCTATTGGATGTAGGCATCATGAACGACACCTCGTGGATGTTCTTGGCGAGAGTGCTGGGTCTCTGTGACGCTGGTGTCTTGCTCCTTCGTGCTGTGCCGAATATAAGCTGACCTACATCGCCAAAGATGCAGAGTTTCAAATTACTTCGACCTGCCTTGAGAATTGGGAATACAATAAGACAAGCACATCGCCTTGGAGCTTCTACAATCCAATTGTCATCCAGACCGTACTCTACAGAGAACAACGACCGACTAAAAGGCCCAGTATCAACAAAATCACAGATTCCCGGTATGGAGGCCATTAAGAATACCATCGCCGAGAACCTCGGCAAGATCGTCCCTGGTAATGAGCTGGCATCTCCAGAGAACCAATTTTCGCTTGAGGCAGTCCCAGATCTGTCTGGCAAGGTTGCTGTTGTGACTGGAGGATCAGAAGGCATTGGCTATGGCTGCACGCACACCCTGCTCTCGAAGAATATCTCGAAGCTCTTCATCCTGTCGAAATCCGACGACATCGCATCTGATGCCATCAACGCTATCAAGCAGGAGATGGGCGAAGAGAAGGGCAACCGCGTAGTATGGATGAAGTGTGACTTGGCCGACTGGGAGGAGACTGGCCGCACTGCCTTCGAAATCGCCAAACAGACAGACCGCATCGACATCCTCATCAACAACGCCGCGCGTGGTATCATGACCTACCAGCTGGCGAAGAACGGCATCGACCTGCACATGGCAGGCAACCACTTCGGCCACGTAGTGTTGACATCGCACCTCCTGCCCGTGTTGAAGGAAACCGCGAAGAACGGCAATACAGTCCGCATTGTCTGCACCTCGTCAAACCTCCACGAGCAAGCACCCAGCGACACAGAATTTGCCTCGGTCGACGAGCTCAACCGTGACCTAGGCGCACAGCCGCAGTACGGACGCGCAAAACTCGCCAACCTGCTCTACGCAAAGTACCTCGCCCGCCACCTGACCAGTCAGCACCCCAACATCCTCGCGAATGCAATCCACCCGGGTATCGTGGAGACGCGGCAGTCGACCGAGCACATCCACGAGCCTTTCCCGTTGGCGGGCTATGCGATGAGTGTGGGCTTGGCGCCGTTCAAGAAGACGCAGTTTGAGGGCGCGGTTAGTACGATGTTTGCGGCTACGAAGACGGAGAAGAGCGGGCAGTATATTTGCCCGCCGGCGATTGTGGAGAAAGGAAGTGATAAGGCGAACGATGTCGAGTTGGGTGAGAGGTTGATGGAATTGACGTGGAAGGTTGTCAAGGAGAAGACGAAGAGCCAGAGTGCGGATAAGGGGTGTCCATTTAAGGAGTCGTAGGTTGGACCTACCGTTGGAAAAGAAGAGAAGAATATCTATCAGTCGCAACCATCTATCCTCCATTCCCTTCCCTACTCCCAGACTCACAGCCTTGTAATCTCGAGCACCCCGTCATTTTCGCCTCACAGAATAAGCGCCAAAACCCCGGACCCCAGCATGAATAAACAAATTAGTTCCGCCTTGCTAATTTTCCCCACAAAATCCCGGTGGGATCTCCAAACAAGTCACGGAAGCAAGGATCCGCACATTACCAAACACACAAGTTTCGATGTTCTGATCGGCACTGCTTTTCGGTCTAATTTACAACCCTTTCGGCATTGGAAGGAAATTCGTGTTCCTGGGGACGCCTCCTAGTATCATTTATATTACTTCCCCTCAGCCTAGTATATTTAGCCGCGGTCACCATGCGAAACAAAATAGATGAGTACTGTGTCTGCGGCGGTGTATAAAGGAAACAAAATGGGCACTGCTTGGTTAGGATTTCAGCTGCATCTCTTGGAATTTTTACTCAACTGAGGCATTGCGCTCTTCCACACGGTCTGGGTTCAATCCAAAGGGGATTCTCTATATCACCATCTCTACTGACGAAGACAACCCCAACACCCAACACAAGAACTCACAAAAGAACCAAAAAGAATTCCAACCCCGCAACTATGCATCTCTCCACGCTCCTAACCTCAACCCTCCTCCTCGCCAGCAGCGCGAGCGCCTCCGCCCTCCCCACGGAAGCCTCCCTACACAAACGCGCAACTCTCCAACAAGTCAGCAACTTCGGCTCCAACCCCTCGGGCATAAAAATGTTCCTCTACGTGCCCCAGAAACTGCAAGCCAAGCCGCCCGTCATCCTCGTCCTGCACGCCTGCGCCTGGACCGCAGCCAACTTCTTCGCTACCACCAAGTACGGCCAGCTCGCTGACCAGCACGGCTACGTCCTGATTTACGGGCAGACGCCGACCGATGGCGCGTGCTGGGATGTGTCGAGTAGCCAGACGCTGAAGCACGATGGCGGAGGTGACAGCACGGGGTTGGCGAATATGGTCAGGTATGCGTTGAAGACGTATAATGGGGATGCGAGTAAGGTGTTCGTTACGGGGGAGTCGAGTGGGGCTATGATGACGGTAAGTCTTGAGATTTCCTAACTTCTAAGAAAAGTCTCTAATAGTTTCTACAGCAAGTCATGGCAGCAACCTACCCCGACCTCTTCGCCGCGGCCTCCGAGTTCAGCGGCGAACCCGCCGGCTGCTTCTACACGGGTACCGTGCGCGGCTGGAACTCGCAGTGCGCTGGCGGCCAGCTGCACAAGACCTCTGCCGAGTGGGCCAAGCAGGTCCACGATATGTATCCCGGTTACAGCGGCCAGTATCCCCGTATGCAGGTTTACCACGGTGATGTCGACACCACGCTCAATATTGCAAGCTTCAATGAGAGTATCAAGGAGTGGAGTGGTATCTTTGGGTACTCGGGGACTGCGAGTAGCTCGCAGAATAACGTGCCGGGTCCGAAGTTGACGAAGTATATTTATGGAGATAGGTTGCAGGGGATTTGGGGGCATGGCATTGGGCATGTTGTCCCGACGAATGAGACCGAGGCGTTGAAGTGGTTTGGGATTACGAAGTAGGTGGGGATGTTGGGGGGCTATCGTGGATGAGTCTGGGTGAGTGTAGATATCGAGGTGCTTCTTGTATATAAATTGAATTGAAGGTCTGAAAGTATAGGTCAGCTTTTTAATTGCACGCGTGAGTGAGAAGACTTTTTGCTTGACAGATATGGAATACTATTTACGAAAATATCGCAGCTAGGTGCATTGCAGCATTTGCCATGCATCCGACCAGGGTATGAAGGCAACTCCTGATCATCAGAGAATGTACAAGACTGGAAGAAGATCCATCGAAAGCAATAGCAACGCTGCGGTGCAATTGCTAGTCCGACGGGCGCGCAGATGACCATAAGAAAAGAAAACGCCAGACTGAACTGTCTTTGACACACTTAATTATCGGCACCCAGAAAGCCATCAGGGCCTCCAAGGAGGCTGATAAGCTGCTTCGAAGCTTCCTGGAGGAAGGCAATCCAAATGCAGAATGAAAACGCGTTATTCGACACCACGAATCTTGTTAACTAGTGCATCGAGAGACCCTGCACATGCGTCAAAGGCTGTCCTGTCAAAGGACTCTGGAAGCACTACGGTCAATTTCAAGTGCCACAGATTTGGCAGTCTATTGAAATCCTTAATCCTCTGTAGCAGGTCGCGCAATACTACTGTCATCATCTTGCTATCCCAGACGAAGAGATCTAGCTTCTGAAGTTTGTCACCTACCGTGCGTGATTCAGTTGCGAGCAAACAATGCTCTGAGAGTACTACAATTAAGGAATAGCAAAGAGCAAACACGTACAACAAGCAGCGCGGACGTCTCAAACAACTTTTGATCTCCGTCTGCTGACCTGATGAGACCTGAAGAACTCCGGTCAGAAGGCTAGCTTCAGACGTTTCCGTACATCTGGCATCGACCGAAGTGACTCCTCGTGTCGTGAAGGTGCATTGAATGTATTGCTAGACAGAAGCGGTAAGGATTAGGTACGTGCGTTGCTTGCTAAGCAGCTCTTAGAGCATTGTATGCTTCACACTGATTCTTTACGTAGGACAGAACCTAAAGGCCCCGGCGAAGTGAGCACATACGAGCCGTTATCAAGCTCTCCGCTAGGTACCAGAGTGCTGGATCGTCGGAACGAACAGCATCGCTACTAGTTGACATGAGCCTGGGGGCCGCGTTATACGCCTCACGATACCACACGTTGCCAGCTTCGAGCTAGCATGCAAAACTTCGGAGGCATAGCAGTAAGCTGTATCAATTAGTAGAAGCGGTTGATGAGCTGTGTGGTCATCTCGAGCGGTTTTCCAGCTGTGTACACTACGCTTGGGGTGTATTGAATGCCTCCTCCGTTGTGGCATATTCCGTGGAATACCATCTGGCTGCTCGAAGCTGGTAGACTATAGGAGGGTGGGAAATTTGGCCGGGAGCTTAGGTGTGCTGTCTTACTGAAGTCAAGTACTGACGATTCGCAGGTGATGCTACTGTATTAAGGGTCGTTGAGGTCAAAATCGAGAACCTCGGACACTTTGCTCTTAGGACATCACCTTCCGGGCCAATGGTGCTGTTCATTGGCACCTTCCAACTCTTGCCCCACCATCGTCGGCAAGTCTTTCAGGAAGGCCGCTGCCATTACCAGACAGGTTGCGCGTCGTCAACTTCTAGCAGCTCTGATCTTTGTAAGGACCTAATGCAGGAAGACAAGAAGCCGAGTGTGGTCGTCAGGGCATGCAGCCACCATGAATATCTCTTCGTTCAGCAGGAAAGCGCCAGGTAGCATTGAATGGCTCCGATGTTCAAGTTCCCAGGCTTTCTGGCAGCTTGGAGCTAGGAGGTGTGCTCAAGTATCAAAGCCTGTTCAGGAATCCAGGTATATGGCAAATCTCTCCAAACCACTGCTCAGACCTGTCAGACTTCACAATTACCACTCTCCAGCATCCGCAACCCCACCACCCTCCCCTCGTCAAACCCCTAACCCATCGCCGCACGCCCACAACCCACCAGACCGACCAAACGCAAAATCAACATCCCGCCCGAACCTCACCGGAGACATCAACGCCGACTCGAGATGCAAAAAATAAAAAATACCAGATCTGGATTTGGGACGGACAAAAGAAGCAAGAAGCAAATAATGAAGACTGGATGGACGTCGGGACTCCAACCCTCGCTAGCCGCATCCAGGCAAGCCCGCTCGAACGTCAAGTGACGATCGACACTGCAATACTACCACACCTACATATGACACACCCATGCCACACCTACATATGCCAAACCCATGCCACACCCCTGCACCACACATGCAGCACACATGCAGTTTGCCGGCTTGGCTGCTGGAAGGGGCAAGATGGGGTGGATGCACGACATGACAGCTGACGGGTGTTCGCTGTGGGGAGCAAGACTGCGGTCGGGTTTTGTGCTGCTTTGGAGGGAGTGATGGGAGGAGGCGATGGGTTCGGGATTGGATGCCGAGGAGGCGCAGGAAGGGGACGAGAATTGTCTAGAGAGGAGGTGATGGACGGAGCGGAGGGGGTTTCGCAGTGGGAGAGGTTGGGTTAAGGGGGATACGGGGGCTCGAGAGCTACTACGCATACAACGGGGCAGGGCGAGTCGTGGTTTTCTACTGAGAGGAACGGATAACTGTATTAACATTGATATTAAGATAATTTCTATCAAGTATATATCCCACCAGAAAAACCATCCCATTCCCGAAGGATATGTACCCACCACCAACGCCTCCCTCAAACCCCCAACACCCCCATCACTTCCTCCCGCCCCCTTCCTCAAGCGCTCCCCACTCCAAATACCGATCCGCAAACAGCCGTCTCAGCACCGCCATCTCCTCGCCGCCCTCGTCTCTCCCCTTCTCCGAATCATCATGATAGCACAACGTGGTAACCGCGACTCCAATGCCCCCTCCCTCCGCGTCCCTAGCCCTCTCCTTGTTCCCCTGAATAACCCTCGTGCGGACTTCGATCTCGCCCACACTCACAGCCGCGGATTTGCGCTTCAACCCTGAACCATCGAGTCCTTCTGTCGAGGTCGGCGGGCGGGCGGATTCCTCCTCAGTCCACACGCTTGCGCGCCTACTGACGGGATAGCTTCTCAGCGTAGCCGCGCGGCTTCGCGCTGGCGTCGCGATGTCGAAGGTTACGTTGCTTTCGTTGTCGTGAAATCTCTGGATGCTCGTCCGTGCAGGCACGCTGTGTCGTAGCACCGTGCTTGTGGACGCGTAGGTGTGGCGCGAGGTGTGTGAGAGGAAGGAGTTGTGGTGGGAGTGGTTCTGTGACATGAATGACCGGGAGAGGTAGCGCGGAGGCGAGCAGTCTGTGGAGAGTGTTGTGGGTTTGTTGTTGTAATGTGGGATGTGTTCTTTCCAGGTTTGCGAGATGTGTACGGACGAGAGCAGGGTGGGTAGACCTGGGAGGATTATGGCGAGCAGGCTGGTGGATAGCTCGATGGAAGAGGTAAGTGCGGTTAAGTAGTTGTTGGAAGGATTATTGGTTGACTGTGGTGAATGTGCGAGGTAAGTGCGCAAACTGGCGGAGGCAATGGCAGCGATAGCCAGGATGTAGGCGGGCAGGAGGACGAACTTGACCGCGGTGCTAGGGCGCTCGGTCCAGAGAAGAGGGAGAGGGAGGAGGGCAGCAATCGCCGAGAAGACTACGTCCAGCGTGCTGTTGATGGAGACGAGGAGCCGGGCGGTGGCTGAGGGTGAGCTGGATGGATTCCATGAGACGGTTATGGGACCGGCGAGGAGGAGCGCGGACCCGAACCAGAATACTGTCAGAATGGTTATGGTACCTGAGGAGAGTCAGCGGGGAGAAATTGCGTATGTTAGGGGTGAGCGGACATATGTATCCCAGGGTGGTAGTCCGATGCCAGCTCTTCACAGCGAGCTTCATCACCAAGAGTGCGACTGCTGCCTTGACGAACCCGAAACCCAGTATCTGTACGAGACCGTCCGCCCAGAGCAGATTTGACGAAGCCGCCTCCCCATCTCCAGTAGCGCTTGTAGACTGACCCTGTCTCTGACTCTGCACCGCGACTGTAATCACCAAATCGCCGATAACGCATATCTGTCACTGATTAGCCTCTCCCCATACTCAATCTGAAGGCTTCCAAACTCACCGCCGCACACGCAAGGATCCACTGCTCAGGCGCACCACATCTCCGCCCCCTTCCAAGCGCGCAGACTCTGGCCAAGAAGCTCAACAGCGCGACACAGCCCAGCGTAGCGACAAGGGCAAGAATCGAGGACGCGGGAACACTGTTGGCATCGACAAGCATTATCGCTTCTACTCAAGATGACGGGATTTCGGCGGAGAGGGGAGCGCAGCGGAATAGCAGGACTCATAAGTAGTTCGGGGTCTTCTTGGATGGGCGCGAGACCATACATATCAAGTCTTGGAAGAGTGAGGCAGGAAGAGATTGAAAATGTGGAGAACGAGGAGTAACGCTGGGATTTCGGGGAAATAGATGAGCTTGCTTTTCGTTTTGACTTTTGGGGGCTTTTGTTTGCGTGTGTTGCGTATGTTGGGGGTGGAAGCTGTGTTACGGCGGGATGCAGATGGTGCGGATGGGGGTTGCACTGCAGGCGGTTCATCTCCACTGTCGAGGTCGCGGTTGTTATGGCGATGCTGTAAGACATGTCAAACAACATCTACACTACAGATGCATCATGAGCTAGTTTTCTCATCGTCCTGCTCTTTTTCAAGATCTCCATAGCTGAATTTCAGGGACCAGTGATGAGCGTAGGGCTTAGGTATCGTTGATGGCAGACGCCACGTTATGCAGCCCTATATTGGGCTTGCTAGGATCGCCGACTTGTCGTTTGTTTTCCCGTGCGGTTGGCCGCCACGATATGAAGCTGCTCCTCAACGGTGGTGAGTCTGTGGCACATATGGCAATGTTTGATTACTATGTTAGGCTCGGCCGCATGGGTGTGTGTTTGTAGCACTGACGGATACGGAAATTCACGCGAAAAAGAACAGCGGCTCCTACTTCAAGTGTGGTTCGGACAGACTTCGCAAATATGAAGGAGTCCATGTCATGTTGCATCATCTGATACAATGGGCCCTGAAGATTCCTCAAATGAGCAACTTCAGCCTCATTTGATGAGCGTCGTTCGATGCTTTTTGCCCGCAGGCCTGGGAGCCGGTGCTGGCCGTGCTGTGTGCAACCTACCGTAAACAGCAACTTTCAAAGCTGTCGAATGCTGTGTGTGCTGCAGACCTCACACAGACACGCCTTGGCTGCATGAAGCCACTAATATGGCTTTGGAAATACCGAGGCGGTTCCCAAAACGTCTAGCGGCGTCATAGAGTTCCCCGGCCAATCATGGCGCCACCGAGGAGACAGCCGCTGCATGGTTGCGCATCGCGTCCGCGTGGTTCCCCGGATCAACATGTGAAGCGCGATACTGGCGTTTCGCATGTGAGGCGCCATCTTCGATATTTGTTCTTGAGATGCGCTGCAATGCAACAGACAACTTCGAGCGGAGACGGCACGGTATCGTAATGAGCGACAGAGGATTGGACGTCTCCAGAAAAGCGGAGGATCCGGAGTCCCCAGCATTTGACGGCGCTGAGTTGCCCGAAAGGCAGCACCTCGTCCGAGGCCAGCGCGCTTGGCCCCAGTTTTCGGCGGTCCTTGGGCGTGCCTCGGTACGTTTGAGCAGGAATGTGGGCTCGTCTTAACGTCAGCCGCGTCCTGAACTCCTTACTACTCTGCATCGTTGCAATTTGAGCGCACTTTGTCTGCCAGTCCGCCATCTCGGTGTTTCGTTGTTATTCGAGTGCTATTGCCGTTTCGGAGCTGCTATTGCTCCCCGCATATTGTGGCGCTCCAAACTTAGGTAAGGACCTCAATCACGTCTGTGCGGCTCGGAGACTCCGACTCCAGCCAACACAGCTCTTGCTGGCTGCTCTAGCTGGGCGCAAGCTAACAGGTGTTCACGATGCAGGAATTGAAGCAGGGTCTTTCTTCCTCAAAAGCACCGCCGTAGAACGCAATCTTCATCGCCGCCATGTTTGGAACTACAGATCCCCAGATCCAGCGCGCGCAGGACCTCCATGCGCCTCCTCCCAAGGGCCAGCCGTACAGTGTACCGCTCCCCGGCAGCGCGACAGAGGGCAAGAGCGCCGTCTACAGACATTGGAGATTTGCCGACAAGCCGCTGCTGGACAAGCTGGTCCCCGAGATCAGCACTCCTCACGAGGCGTTCGAGGCCTCTGTCGCCAGATACGGAAAGAACAACTGTCTCGGCCACCGTCCCTACGACCCCGTCACAAAGAAGTTTGGCGGCTATGTCTGGGAGACGTACGAGCAGATTGCAGAGCGTCGCAAGAACTTTGGCGCGGGTCTGGTGCACCTCCACAGGCAGGCAGGCATCACCACGCCCAAGCAGTTTGGCGTGGGCCTTTGGTGTCAGAACAGGCCCGAGTGGCAGATCACTGATCTGGCCTGCATGTCGCAGGGCCTCTACACTGTGTCTCTCTACGACACGCTGGGCCCCGACACCACCGAGTACATCATCAACCACGCCGAGCTGGCCTGTGTTGTCACCGGCATGAACCACGTCACATCGCTGCTGAAGCTGAAGCCGCGGTTGCCGTCCCTTAAGATCATCATCGTTCTGGACCCTCTCTCTGCGGGCGAGCTGCCTGGAGAGTCCAAGGGCGATATCCTAAACTCGCTGGCCAGCGAGCTGGGTGTGACCATCCACTACATCCGTGACGTCGAGGCGCTGGGTGCGAAGCAGCCGCTGCCCTTCAACCCGCCTACTCCAGACGACACCGCCACGATCAACTACACCTCCGGAACAACCGGAAACCCCAAGGGTGTTGTGCTCAGCCACCGCAACGCACACGCAGGCACAGTCACGAGTATGGTGCTGATGGGAAGTAGCAGCGACCAGATCATTTGCTCATTCCTTCCCCTGGCGCATATCTACCAGCGGTTGGGCGAGCACAGTGGCCTCGCGACCGGCGCAGCCATCGGCTACTTCCACGGCAACATTGTCGAGCTCGTTGAGGATTTGCAGATGCTGCGCCCAACTATCTTCTCGGGTGTGCCCCGTCTGTACAACCGCTTCGGCTCCAAGATCAAGGAAGCTACGATTGAGCAGAGCGGTATCAAGGGTGCGCTGTCTCGCCACGTCGTCTCGACCAAGCTCGCCAACCTCAATGACAAGCACAATCCCACCAACACACATATGCTGTACGACCGCATCTGGGCCAAGAAGGTCGCTGCGGGTCTTGGTCTGGACCGCTGCAGAGTCCTCGTCAGCGGTTCTGCACCCATCGATCCCAGCCTGCAGCAGTTCCTGCGCATTGTCTTCGGCAGCAACTTTACCCAGGGCTACGGTCTCACCGAGACGTACGCCGTCTCTCTGGTTCAGCACGAGGGCGACTTCACTGCCGGCAACTGCGGCGGCTGCACGCCCAACACGGAGCTGTGCCTCGCCGATGTGCCAGACATGGAATATCTCTCCACTGACAAGCCATATCCGCGCGGCGAGCTGCTGATTCGCTCAAGCACAACTTTCAAGGAGTACTTCCGCAACCCCGAGGAGACCGCCAAAGCCATCGACGCAGACGGGTGGTTCCACTCGGGCGATATCTGCCAGGTGGACGAGATGGGTCGCTTCAAGATCATCGATCGCAAGAAGAATGTGCTCAAGCTGGCTCAAGGCGAGTACATCTCGCCCGAGCGCATCGAGAACGTGTACCTCGCCAACTGCGGGTGGATCGCCTCAGCTTACGTTCACGGCGACAGCCATCAGTCTTTCCTGGTCGCGATCTTCGGCGTTGCCCCGGATATCTTCCCCCAGTGGGCGAGCAAGGTGCTGGGCGAGACCATTCCCGAGAACGATGTCGCGAAGTTGAAGCAAGTCCTGGGTGACAAGAGGCTGGAGCAGGCGGCGCTGAAGGAGCTGAACAAGATTGGCACAAAGAACAAGTTCAACAACTACGAGAAGGTGAAGGCGGTGAGGTTGTTCCTTGATCCGTTCACCATTGACAATGAGCTGTTGACGCCTACGTAAGTCGAACCTCGTATCTCACATACGTAATACATACTGACCGCTGCATAGATTGAAGCTCAAGCGCCCACAGACAGCAAAGGCGTTCAGGAAGGAGCTCGATGACTGTTACGAGGAGGCATTGGCGGCGGAGGGCAAGGCGAAGGCGAAGTTGTAGTTGTAGTATGGCTTCGATTTGATACCAAGCTCCCAGTGTGATGTAGACATAGATCGTATACTTGTGAGATTCAACAATTATGTTGTAGCATTAGATGAACGACGATTGATACTGTGCTTTGATTGTTGGTCGGGTATTCAATAGCGTGTATGTGACTGCAGGTCAATGAGTACATAGGCCCCATCCCTAGTGCGAGGGCCCATAGTAATGGCAAGTGGGGTTGAGTGGACGAGCATGGATTATACGAGGTAGGTACGAACGGTCTGCCAATCGCGAGGACGCAAGTGGCAAACAACAACGTGAGACTCGACATACATGCAAATATAGATAAACAATCAGGCATGCCATGCTCCTCCACGTGTTGTGTGAAATTGTGTAAAGGCGCCAAGCTGAACGGTTATCTAGCGCCCCGCGAAACCTGATTCCGCATCACAACGCGCCGCCATCCGGGCACGAGTCCTCGTTTACTTTCTCGCAAAACAAACACAGCTCAGCTGCACCTTATTTCCAAACCCACCCAACAACAGCCCTTGCGCGCCCCCGCCGCCACTCCCACGTCATTGGCACGTTCTCCCCCGCACCTAGACGCGTACATTTGGGCGCGAATTACCGCGAAGCAAACCACATTCCTGCGCCGGCTCAGCGGGGTGTTGCATGCGCTAAGTCGCGTTGGTGTCATCGGGTTGCCATAAGAGACGTTCTGAGGGGTGACGCCCACCTTTTGCAATATGAGCGAGCAGGAGACGCCCGCCGAGCGCGTCAGCCGCTTCCGCGAACACACAAACACCAACAGCAGCATCCGCGCGCCGCCGGACGAGCTGTGGAAGGACTTTGGCACCGAGCTGCTGCTGGAGAAGTTCGACGCCGAGAACGAAGCCACGCCTGCTGTGCGCAGGAAACGACACCCTCGCCAAATCATGGACAAGCCGACGCCCATGGAGCCCCCCACGCCCGAACAGCGCCTGGCCATCTCCCAGCGGCCCATTGCAACCCCCAAGAGCCGTAAGCAGAGCGATGCAGCCGCAACAGTGGCCACGGCAGAGGGCACGTTTGGCCGCTTCTCGCGCGTCTTCACCAGCATCTTCACCGGCGTGCTGGGCAAGCGCAAGGCCGAGCCAGACATGCACTCCAGCAGTGACAGCAGCACGAGCGGCACCGAACGCACCAACTCGCTCGCCCCGGACCAAGCGACCCTGGACGCCCGCAAGGCCGCCGCCGAGGAAGCCTACGCGCTCGCCAAAGCGCAGGGCCTGCTCCCAGCCCCCAAGATCTTCGGACCGCGTCCGGGAATGCCGCAACGAGCGTGGACATCCGGTGGTGCGTCTATCACCTCGACGCGCTCGAGCATCCGAGTTGTAGACGCTGACAGCGCTAGACAACGCGGACGCAAACCGCTCAACCACACCTTCAGCATCTCCAGCCACCACTCGTACGCCCAGACAGCCACTTCACCCACATCATTCGGCCATGCTGACGGATTCTTCGAGGCCCCGTCCCCCACTGACGCCGCGCACCCCGGGAAGCGTCGCAAGATCGCCTAGCAAACGCGACTTGAAGACGCAGAAGAGGCTGAGTAAGAGGGTTAGCAGTCTGGAGATCAAGCTGGCGAGCGCGAAGAAGGAGCTCGCGAATGTGCTGGGGACGGATGTGTGTTTCCCCGCTGTGCCGCCGCTGCCACCCCAATTCGCTGCTGAAGGAGGCGACGCGGCGCGTCTGAGAGGCGGAGAAGCAGATGCAGAGCACGAGGGCCCCAATAACAACGAGGCCAGTTCGAGCCCACGAGCTAACAACCCCATGAGCGATGACTTTGACCCCCTCAGCCCCTCCCGCGACAGCGCCAGCCTGCCCAAGAAACTCACCAAGCGGCGCAAAGTCAAGCCCACCTCCCTCGACGACTCCCGCGACGCCGAGTTCCACCCCGACGCCGACTTGTTGTCCGAGCACGAGGACAAGCAGCTCAAAAAGAGCAAGTCCTCGTCCCGCCTCAAACGCACGTCCAGCCGACTCAGCCGCAAGGTGTCGCGGAGCAGCGTGAGATCCTCGCCTGTGGACCGCGAGGAAGTTGAGGAGAGGGTTGTGATAGTCAGGCCTGGCGGTGCGGTGCCGCCCGTGCCCATGGTGCCGGATGATGTCGAGGGGAAGAGGGTGCTGGTTGAAGGGGATGATGGGTATGGTGGGTTAGGACATGAGATTTTCTAGACTGCTGTGGAATGGAGAAAGAGTGAGAGAAAGGACGGCGGTGGGGGCGTTTTGTCACACTGTGGGGGCTTTGAGCTCTTCTTGCATCTGTCTGTTTTGTTCAAGCATATTACTAGCGTTGCATCATGCGCGCCCCAGGACGTCGGGGGGGTTGTGCGGCCCGAGCATTGCATGGAAGCTTTCCCATCAGGGGGCTACGAGGTTTACGAAGTTATTACGTTGGATTATGAGGGTGGTGTGGGGGTATTGAGTTAACTTGTATATTTAATCGGACAATGGTAGTGGTGCACTGGCAAAATCTTTTACTAGTCATTTAAAGATCGGGTTGACTGCTCTGACCCATATGATGTATACGAGCGTGGTATCAATGATGTATTGAGCAAACTCAAGCATTCATCGGAAGAATCTTCTCAGTGAATGCCACTGATCGAGTGTCCTATGGGTGAGTATTCAATACCAACACTCGCGTGATTCAGAAGGGGCGATCAGTAATCGGGGAGGCGCGTCAAACGATACTCACAACAATATACAACCCAGGATAAAAAAAAAACTGTAATTCAAATTCAATTTTCAGTAAGCAAATATGCTGCAAACGCCCCTAAAGCAAAGATAAAGACTGCACCACACCTCACCTTTCCGTTTCGTATTCCACCGCCAGATTCGCACTCACACCAAGCCACCTCTCCCCACATCGCTTAAGGAGAATCAATAAAATCGTCCTCGTCATCCGCCTCATTCTCCTCATCCTCGTCATCCCTAGTAGCCAACCAATGCGCGTACTCAGGGTCCAACTCCAAGATGTGATCCTCATCACTATCATCCTCATCCTCATCCTCATCCTCAAGATCCCTAGCATCCAAACGCGCCTGAATCTCAGCAAACCGCCTATCTTGAGTAGCCATCCGCCAACGCGCGTAAATCGCATCATACGCCATATCATCCTCATCACTATCATCCTCCTGATCACTATCATCCTCCTGATCACTATCATCCTCCTGATCACTATCATCCTCCTGATCACTATCATCCTCCTCATCGCTATCATCACTATCATCACTATCATCCTCATCCTCATCCTCATCATCCTCAATATCCCCAGTAGTCAACCAATGAAACTGACGTGCCCGAGCCTCAGCGAAAAGCCTAGTCTCCTCAGGCGTCAGTTCTATGGTAGGCTCCTCCATCTGCATGTTCTGAGCCCCGTTGTTCAGCACCGCACCCTCGTTCTGCTCAAAGCGGCGAACACGCTGCTCACCAGTCTCCATCAGAGCCTGTGCGGCGAGCTGGTTCTGGCGCTGGCGGGCGGTGAATTGGTCGATCGGGGGGCGAAGGGCTGGGGGGAGGAAGCCTGGTGGTGGGATTCCTTCAGGATCCTGGAATCCACGACGCTGGAATCCTGGATGCTGGGTTCGAGGTGCTGGAGGTTGCTCGGAGCGCTGGGTCAACTGTGGCTCCTGGTCATTCGCTGGCCAGGCTGGTAGATCGGCTCGACCGTTCCCAGGACGGGCTGCGGGCGCTCGCTGGAAGAATCCAGCCGCTCGCTGGAGGAAGCCAGGGACGGGTGGGAATTGTCGACGCGGGTTCTGTGGTTGCTCGCCGAAAGCTGGGCGCTGTGGGTGCTCGCCGTAGGGTGGGCCGCGTTGTTGACGATGATCCTCTGTGAGGTGGGTAGGAGCAGCCTGGTTTGGTAGAATTGCAGCACCCGGTAGGACGCCTCGACGTGCGAGAAGGTCCTGTGCTACTTGACGTCGCTGTAGAATCCCCGCTGCTTCCAGTCGCCCAATAGCCTGCTCAATTCGCTCTGCACGCTCTACTTGCGCTCGCTGATTGTCGAGTCGTCTATTCTCTTGCTCTGCAAAACGCCTAGCAAGGCCCTGTGCCTGCGCTCGCCGAATGTTGAGTTGTCTATTCATGTCATCGGGGTCTTGCTCTGCAAGTGGCCTACCAAAGCCCTGTGCCTGTGCTCGACGAGCTTGGAGTCGCCTAGCCATGTCATCGAAGTCTACGCCTTGATTCTGGTGCGCTGCTCGATGTCCAAGTGGCCTACCCCAGTTCTCCACTTCTCGTCGGGCAAGGCCCTGAAACCACTCGTGCGTCTCACGATCGAATCCTTGCGGCAATGGGTTGCGTGCGTCTCGAGCCAGGCGGTCTTGAGCCCCGCGAAATCGACGTGCTGCTCGCTCTGCATCAAGTAGCCGCTGAACCTCATCGTCTAGAGGGCCAAAACCCTCGCCCCGGTGTACGCGGCGGATTCGCTCAGCATCAGCAGACGTGTCGTTCCGATTAGGATCAGTGAAGTGCTTCCCCACACGATTGAAGCCCTGACGATTGAGCCCAGTGCGAACGTGGAGCTCGCGCTTGCTCAGCTCGTAGCCCTCAGCGTCGTACTTGATGCCCTCCTCGCCCCAATAGGGACAGCCGGGATGACTAGTCGTCCACGGCAGCACACAGATGAAGCAAAACTCCTGTTGGCAAGTCGAGCACGTCATGTGGTTGCATGCATCGCGCAGCTCGATAACTTGGGAGCAGTGCGGACACTGCTTGATGCGGCAGTCTTTGCTGTAAGGTGGAAGCTCCGGAGCGCTGGCGGTGGTGCAGGTGTGGCCGTTGAGGAACTCGTGCTTGCATTGCCAGCAGGTGATGGTGCCGCAGCTGCACTGGACTGCGGATTCGTTGGGCTTCTTCCGCAAAGGAGATTGGAACTTGGCACATGCGGCGTTGGCGCAGTATACGCGGTCGCTGGGTGGAACATTCGATTCCTCGAGCTTGGAATTGTATCGCTGGACGAGTTCGTCGCTGAAGAGGAAGTTTACCTTCCCAATGTCGAGGCCGGGATTGGAACGGCGGCAGCAGCGTACGGGAAATTCATCAATGTGCTCCATGGAGCGCTCGACAGTTTGCTTGACACATTCGAAGCAGAAGACATGCTCTGGGCAGATGGGATGTCCATCTTCCCGGTCGAAGTCGTCGCCACAGACGGCGCAGGTGAACACCGAATCATCCATGTTGAGGGAATCCGGTTGTTTCTGAAGGAATGTTTGAGCCAGGTGAGTAGAAGTTTTGTGTTTGTTTTGAAGTCAACTTTGGATTTCGTCAGGAGGTAGAGTTGACTGGGCGGTGAGAGGGTGGATGATTTGCAGTGAGGTCGAAGACTTGCTTTTATTTATAAAGAGATGGACATCACACAATGTCTGGAGTGAACAGACGCGTGAGTGCAGTGTGAGAACACACTACAGGCCTACAGTGAAAAGCTTCCTAAATGCCCTTAGTGTAATCACATTCACTATGTGCGGTCACTCTAGTGATCAGATAAGCAAAAGTTGCGTGTCGCTGGCCTTGTGTGAATTTCAATCAGAAGTGACTTGGTGTATGCATAATCGAACAATGTATTTCTGGGCATGTGCGGCTGTATGTTGAGGCTTCACTGAATGAGCAAATGCGATAAGGCGAACGTCTGTTCACGAATGGCTTTTTGGAGAGATACAGTAGCTGCTCGGTAATAGAACATTCGTGATCATAAAAGTCTTCACATACGTGAGAGGGCTCCAAGATGGTCAGAGACTCGGGATGGCCTGCACTCTTCTCGAGAGATTCCTGACTTGCTCCTCCCCCGGCGCTATCTTTTATACCATTCAAACCAATTCTCCCACAGATACTCGTGCAGTGGCTCAATGGAACGAGCAACTTCGCATGTGACAGGAATGGCAACAACTTCACTTATCGTATCTCCCACTGCGTGTTGCGATCCCATTCGATAAGTGTACTGGGGCCACGTATGACCCCATGCATCCGTTTGGGCGGGATCGGTATCGATATTCGGACAGAAAACAAGCAACTGGATGGACGACTCGCTATTTGCAAGATACTTGAATATTTCGCTCGCGAGCTGAAGATGTCGATAACGTCGTCTGTTCGTGCTATAAGATCTCCCAAAAGGTTCATTATTTATACGGAGCGTGCGAAGCTTCTTGAACCCTGTAAGAGCTTTCTGATTGTAGTCAGTACCTTTCAGCTATCCCTTTATGAGAGTTGAGAATATACCAGTATGTCTTTGAGCATGTTGAGTGAGTCTGTGGCCTCGTTTCGCGGCGGGAGAACAAAATCCTTGGTCTTCTCGAGGTCGTTCATGTCTCCTTCTATATCAGCAAGTTCGATACAAAGAACTTGCACCTCTGGACAGATCCTTCCGAGGGCCTCGAGTGAGTTAGCCTTATAATGAACCCGAGAGAGCAGCCCGGACCCGATGTGTAAAAACTGTAGTTCGTCACCCTGTTGTAGAAATGTACCCGGGACAGGCATGTCTTCATCGTTGTCGGCTTCGAGTGAGAGCACGATAGTTTTGAGCTTTCTTAGAGGTTGTAGGAATGCGAGAGCCGCAATGTCATCTTCTCTGCACATGGATGTGTAGATGTATGTCTCTAAGTACCTGGCTTCGCCTGAAACGTATGCATTGGTCAGCGCAGTCAGCAGTATAGGTCAGTTTTCGCACTGTTGAATGCGTAAGCTGCGTAAAGAAGGTAGTTGAAGTTGCGTAGCCAAAATTGCGGCCATCCCCGAGAAAATCAAACCGCGCAGGTCGAGGCTGCGAAGGTTCAGCAACAGCGTACGGCTTTGAAATGTCCAGTCATTGAGCGGTGCTGCTGCAGGGTGAGCGATTACTGAATAGGCAAATGATTTCAGCAACGGCATGTGGGCAATCCAGCTTTCGATATCATAGTACCCGCCTGGCCCGTCGGAATCGATTGTGAGTCCGAATTTACGTATATTTGACAATCCACCGCTAGCTTCTTCCCAAAGTGGTAGCCCTCTTCTTATTAGCTGTGGACTTATGGCTGTCACCAGATCTTTGAGGCGATGTTGCGTCCGTAAGAGGAAATATATTACCTCCAACTCAATTAAATACGCGCTCGAGAACGAAAGTAGCGTATGGTTAACGAGAGCACCGAGCAGTCTCCCCAGCCTTGCCCCCTCGAACGAATTATTAGAGATTCGCTTGTGCCACACAATCGGTTCAAAATCAACGGTGCGATACCTAACGCTGTTCAGGAAGCCCCTCGTCCTTCCGGTAATGGTCGAGAGAACTTTACCTGGCTTTTTGACTAGATTTATCTTGCACGTTCTGAAAACTCCTTCCGCCGCGAAATCAGACCAGGACTGGCTGACAAGTCGAGCCTCCTTGAGTGAGGCCAAAGGGAGCTATGCGATAGTTAGAAACACCTCGCTCTCGCGAGGTAGCCGTAAGATTCTTCGATACATGCGGGAAACTCACATTCTTAAATACCATCAAGATGAGTTCTGGTGGTAAATCGTCAAATGTAACATTGGCCGCCATACTTGTGATATCTTACTGCGAGTACAGCGTGTTCCGACCAGGCAAAGGTCGGGTTGGCTGATTTAATGCCTTATGTACCGTGAAATGCTCTTTCTCTGCTACTTCTGATCAGAGACATGATGCCACAAGCGCTGGTTCAAGCTACAAACGGTTTGTGCGTTGGTAACAAGCGTTGGTTCATTGTCAAGGTAAACCTGTGTCGACACACAACACACCTGTTCAGCTGTCATTTACGAATTGAGGGTGATTAAAGGACGGTCTGTTTCGACTGAGTAAGAAGATTCGGAGAAAGCAGGTCTACCAACAGCCCTCTACCAGATCCCCAGTATTCTGAAAGCATCACGATTGTCAGCAGTGGCAATCGCGTCTGATCTGGAGAGAAAGGTCAGCTGGACATGAGCAAATCCTTGATGCCATGATGTCAACCTAAGTCTTTGTGTACTACGACCCGCCTCTAGAATAGAGGGCAAACCTGAAAGTTTTTCGGAAGAGTCGAGATTGTGAAACATGACCAAGGCCAGTTTGTACAGCACGACCATCAATTGGAACAACGCTGGAAACTTTGTCACGCAAAGCTTCTGCATTGCGATCTTTTCCCTTCCTTGTCGCGTCTTCGCCTTGATTTCGATCATGCAGCCATATAGTCACGATTCTGCGATCGAGAACGATATGCAGCCCAAGCGTGTTTGTATTACCAAATCAAACATCAGATAGCGCTTACATTCGTAAGGAGAGAAAGCTTGTGGTATCAGACAAGTTGTTCAGTAGGGTATCGAGTCGAATGTATATACTTGATGTTGCTATTCAAAACTGCTGTGCCAGCTGAAGCTACCATTTCTATATTCTTCTCTTTCAAGATTCAATATCAAAACTCAGACACCACAGTCAAGTAAGATCACAAGAGAGTCGCGTCGCTAGAGCAGCATCTTGTCGCCTTGTAGTACTCAATCCGGATCCCTCTCAACTGGCAAAGACGCGCCTGATCTGGCGCGATCCGCAGGATGAGGCTTGGCATCAGCCGTACACGTATGAGACAAATATGCATGGTACTGGGGCTCATGCTTTCGAAGTTTCCCGTACCTGACAGCAGAAGCGAACGCTCGGCTACCATTCAAACTTGACACACATTCACCCTTTTCATAAGCGTAGATAGGCCAAGTATGGCCCCAGGAGTCTTCTTGTATACCCACACTACGGTCGTAATATCTGTGACCTGGGTTGAAGACAAGCCTTTTGATACGCGACCCGTTTTCTGCAAGAAATTGGAATATCGCATTTGCAAATGACCAGTGTTCATGACTGCGTGTGTGCGTGCCGTTGTTGGTGGTCTTCATGGGGCTGTTGGTGATTCGTAGTGTGCGAAGATCAGGAAGTGATGCTAGTACTTGCTACTTGACATTAGTATGCACAGTTCTCTGATACTGCTGTTGTATACGTACCAATGAGTGCTTGAGTACACCCGGCAGGGGCATGTCTGCACTGGCGCCATGTGTGGCAACATCAACATCCTGCGGCATTCCGGAGGAATCGAGATCTCTAGTGATGTCGACCAAATCTAGACATAGGATAACTATGTTTGGACACATTGTGAACAGATGGTGAAGTTCGTCCGCGGTGTAGTAACTGCATGGGAATGAGTTGTTGATGTGCAGCACGCGGATGGCCTGACCAAATTGCTCGAACGCCCATGGGGGCGGTAGGTAGTTGTTGTTGAGAGCAGTGCAACTCAACTTCACGACTTTGATTTTCCTTAGGCTACTGAGAAACCTGATTGCAGGGTTATTATGGCCCCATTCTTGGTCGGTCTGGAATTCGAACTCCTCCAGTACGTTCCCTTCGCCTGACTTGTACGCGGCAGCAAATGCATCGAGTAATATTGATGCTGAGACACAATCGCGCAAGCATAGATTTTCCAGTGAGGGTAGGTCGAATTGGCTAGGTAAGTTTGCTGCAGACGCTGTGAAAGATACACTATGTAGGTGAAGGCGGGAGAGCTTGCGTAGTGGTGTACCACTTGGTACCGTCCAGGTTGGGAAGGGTGTCGGATGCCAAACCCCTAACCCGTGAATGTTCAGATCTCTCAACAAAGGCATATGGGCGACCCATTTTCCAAATAAGGGGTAAGCGCGGAAAGAAATGCGGGCAGCCTTGAGTGTCAGATCGGTCAATTCTGAGAGGTTTCCTTGCACAGCGTTCGACCCTGGGAGATCATCTGATGTAATATCTAGGGTTTGAATCTTCGACTGAGTTTTTAGCAAAAGGCCAATTTCATAATGATATAGTTGAACATGACTGATGAAAGATATCAGGGTGTCTCTTGGAAGGGCTCCGATCAATCGAAGAAACCCTATTCTGATCATTCTGTTCGTATCCTGGCGTGGCTTGCAGATGGTCAGATGCCTGACGCTGTGTAGGAAACCCTTGCGCGGACCCTCGATTATAGAGTCGAGTGAGTAGTTCTGCGTTTCAAATACGTCGATCTCGTACGTGGAAAAGAGTACATGTGCCACCATCTCAGACCAGACCTGGCTGACGAGTCGAGCCATTTTGAGCGAGGGTATAGGAAGCTGCAGGGTGTCAGAAGCGATCCATGTCATCATGTGCTAAGAGATATCCATGTGACTCACGTGACAGAATACGTCGAATTTGATTTCTGCTGGTAGATCGTCGAATCGAAAGTAAGCCTCCATGATTGTGAAGTCTTCCTGCAAAAAAGACGCGTCAGAGACGATTCAATATTGTGTTCGCGAAGCTAGTGCATTATGTATTTTCAGATACACGTTCTCCACGGCCTATCACAAATACAAGATGTTATGAGCTCTAAATGTGACGACAAACGATAGGTGCGTTTGCAACAAGCATCTTCTCATTGTCAATCACAAAGCCTAACGATACGCGGGTTTGTATCCAGCACCTTGACAGCAATCCACCTATTCAGTTGTGGAGCATTACCAAAAATCAATTCGTCGTTTCACGAGCTAGATTGACTGGACAGAAGCGGCAGAGAAGAATAAAAGCACCTCAAAAGCCGCAGATCAAAACCTGCAGCTTCGCGATCGAAGCGAAACGTTAGCCAGCAAACATGGTTCCTGAACCGTTTGACTTATCAAAACGGTATTCACGGAGCACTTTCCTGACGCAGATCGATCTTCGCTACGGTTTACCTATCTTGGATCGGATCATAACTCGGAGGTACCCACAATAGAGATTCGACTGAACGCCTTACCACGTCAGACACCCTTCCCTTGCTGTGACTCTTTTGACAATAGCTTCGCTCTCCTTTACTGTGCCATACCGGATCGTATGTTGTGCGCATTGCTCATGTCAACCAATTTTCTCTGGCCACGATTTTGAATTCAGTTTTAGTTATATGGGTACGCGTTTCTTTACAGAAGGAGCATCCTGACTGTAATGATAGCAGGCAGTAACAGGCCGAATGTTCATCGTCGGATCTGGAACTAGCGTTTGTCCGGTCCGTATAAGCAGTAGTTGTTAGGCCGAGAATCTCCCCTCTTATCATATTTTCTTATGAGATATCAAAGTGGCGACGTCGAATCGAAATGTTGGGACGTCTTCATCGCCGGAAAGTAAACTCGGTCGGCTGACGTGCAGAACTGTCGCTGCTGAAGTCCTAGTTGTTCTCAACGAGACAGGCCTGTGGTTGAGCTCCAAGTCCCACATGAATTTAATAACATCGATGGATCAAGATCAACTGATGGATGATTTCGCAATGCGTTGTCTGCATCACGCTTTCATCGACCCTACCACACCTTGTCAGCTCCGAGTGACCACTTGCTGTCATGCAAGATGTTGAATTGCAGCACTTTAAGCGGAGGTCTTTATGGCTAGTTGGTAGAGAAGGTGATGAATTCTGACTTATAAGACGGTTACGCAATCAGCCTTCTAATTCATTTGTATCCTGGCGGTATCTTTCAAAGCGCCGGGTGAATAATCTCAATCGATAAGGCGCAGTATGTACACGGTGGCCCCACTGGATTTGGATTGGGCGACGGTGTCATTGCTGGGGACATGTGGAGACAGCTTTTGAAGCCCAGCCTTACCGCCTGCGGCTGCGGCTGCAGCTACCCCGCTATTATGGATCAGGCCACCAGTTTATGCTCTCTGATATCGAAAGTACTGCTGAAAGGATGATTGAACTCAATCAAAGTGCGGCCCTCACTCCGGTATCCCACTGTTCGTTGCATGCCTTTTCGACGCGCCACATTTCCCTCGACTACCCAGGTCCATCATTAACACGTTCCAACTCCGAGGCTGAGCTGCTTATATATCGGAAGAGCCGTTACAATATGGGTCGCTCAGAGCTATGCGAGAGATGCCGCAATATTCCACTGGGTATGTTTCTTGGCGAAGAAAAGACTTACGAGCTGGCCCCCACAATGTCGGAACTGCAATATTCAAGGTTACGCCCAAACTGGGTGGCCTGTAATGTGTGGTCTAGCCGTGATACAATTAGATATAGGAAATTGGATGAAGGCCCTGTAAGCTTGAGCAGCTTTGGCGGACTCAAGATACATAAGGGGTCAGAGAGCGCACCGCTTCATTGCTGGGCCAAACCAAAGAGTGGGAACGGAAGAGGTTCAGGAAACATTGACCACCAACACTTCACTTACTACGCCTCAAGCTCTCTATCACCAAAGACGGCTGATCTGATGAGGTTCTTGATCAACACTTGCACGAATTCACACTCGCACCCTCTGTGTAAGGGCTTCGAAAGCTTTCCTGATACACCCAGTCGTCTACTATTTGTAGGAGATACCAGAACAGGCCCTCAGTTGCGAATAATCTGCATATTGGGCTTGTCTGAAGTACCTGCTTATATGGCTCTCAGCCACTGCTGGGGCAAAGTGGCAGAAGATGCTCCTTGGAAGTTGAAGAAGGAAAATATGGCTGAGTTCCAACGCGAAATCCCTGAGAGCACTCTTCCTCGAACATTCAACGAGGCAGTAGAAATAACAAGAAACCTCAAAGAATCGTATCTTTGGATCGATTCTCTCTGTATACTGCAGGACTGCAGCAAAGACTGGGAGATTGAATCCGAAAAAATGGCCGGCATATACACAAATGCTCTGTGTACGTTGGGTAGCGCCTCTGGTAGCGCACAGGGTGGATGCGTGGGAACACGCTCGCGACGCGTTCAGACGCTCCAACTCGCAACCGGAACGGTTTCATTTTATATGAAAGTTTCCAACGACAGATTTGAGTCTGAAACAGAGCCGATAACGGAAAGAGCTTGGTGTCTTCAGGAGCGGGAACTTGCTAAGCGGTTCATACAGTTCACTGACTTGGGATTTCTGTGGTTCTGTGCCGAGGATTGTGTCTCAGAATACAATTTTTGTGGCTCACTGTCCTCAGCAGATACAGAACTGCCAGTAAAATGGCTGCGCCAGAACAATAGTCACGTTCGCCGGATGAACATGCCAATACTACCCGTCGGTGACGAGCCGGTCTCGGGGCCACAATATCCGTATTTTCGTCCTAGGGAAGCAACCTCAAGGCAGTCAATGCTCCACGATTATTGGTACAAGCTAGTGGAAGATTATACGACCCGCAATATCACGAAATCCAGCGATCGACTCCCCGCCATCGCAGGTCTAGCAAAGAGGGTGTCCAAACAGCTTCCCAAAGATACATACGTATCGGGTCTTTGGCTCTCTGATATCAGGAATGGCCTTCTGTGGAAAGCCGGAGGGGTTGGCCACGATCCGACTCGAGCAATTGCATCTTCTTGGTCCTGGGCCGCACCAAATGAAAGGGTTCGATTCGAAGGACTATGGTTCGACAATTTCGGCTCATATGGCGAGCACAGAGCACCGACTTTTACCATCCCGTCCGACGTAGACAAAATTGTCTCTCCTTTCCCGCTACTACAGGCTCAAGGTTCATTTATGCTTGTCAAATGTGCCCTGGAGAAGTATCCACGGAGTTACTACCTGGAAAACTGTGATGGGCGGCTCAACCATGGTAAGCCACCACGAAACTGTAAGCCAGGTAAAGAAGGCATCTCTGCGCATTACTTGTTTGCATGGTGGGATTGGAGTATCGATATGAGATCTGGCTGCTACGATGGAGTCTTCCACTGTCTGATTTTTGGTACTGACCACTATGATGCTGGCCGGAAATGGCCTCGAGGTCTGATCTTGAAATGCGTTGACCCGGAGAAGAGATTATACAAACGTATGGGTGTCTTCGACCACCATAATTGTGACGACTGGTTGGATGAGACTTTGTGGGAGGAACTGATCGCCCTCAAGAGGGAGACAATCTACATTATGTAATATCTGTAGAGTATGTACGCAATGTAGTGAATGCAAAATTCGAGATTGTTAGAGGGACAGACACTGGACACGGGAAAATGCGAAGACACTCATGATGCTTGATGTGGAATGGAATCAGGAGTCAACCTCACCACAAACGTTTCCATGAGAATGACAGGCCGGAAAGCAACCTGAGCATACTGATAAATCGAGCCGCAGCACATCAAGAACAACGTCGAACCGCTCCCATCTTTTGCACAATGCACAGTGAGTGGTACATGGAACCCTGTGACCTTGTCACGTGTACGTAAGGTAGAAATCTAATATACATTGCCAGCTCCGAATAGCCTTGCGAATACAATGCAAGGCATCTAAGAGAAGAATAGGAGCATAGCTCTATCTCATTCCATCTACAGGGCTACAAAGCACTCTTAGATGACCACTGCTTCTATCAACAGCATTCACTTTCGCTTCGCCTTGATCCCTCTCCTGGCTGGAGACTTCCAGGGGGCCAAGTAGCAACTCAGAGCTTGGACAGTACAGTAGATCAGTCTGGCCTCTACTGCTAATAATGGCCCAATCAGAGGGACCTGCAAATGATTTTGTGCATCCTTATCCGAATGCAACTAGACACAAGCTGTTGAGGCTCACCACTCTGCGTCCTGAGTTGCTCTGTGCACGTCGCGGCGACTTTGCACTCGAGACAGATGCACAAATTCACAAGGGGTTTGCTCTTGGTCAAAGTTGGCGCTTGGCTAGGCAAATCTTGAATTGGTCGTTGGGCGACAGGCTGTTGTTGAAGCACTGGATGCATGTCGTGCAGATAACGACTATGCTCTGGTCTTTGTAGAAGGGTTGACCAGACTCTTCTCTCTTTTAGCTGAAGCTTTCTTGCGGATCTCGAAACAGCAGGATGTCGTCTCTATAACATTGGCTGACGTCCAACTGCGGAACTGGGCAAGGCATTGCCGTAAAAGGCTATGCGGCTGGGAATGTCGATGCGACATGCGTGGTATCTTGTGATCAGATCCAATGACATCATGCCTTGAAGAGCATCGCCTTCGCTGGGTGTGTGTAGCATCAGCTAATGCGAGGGCAAAGTCTGGTGGAAGGCTACAGCCATCTGAACATGCGTTTTTCAGACTTTGTGCTCAGCTGTCCCGCATACCGGTTGTGTGTCTGCTGGAATACGACCTATTTCAGGTGTCTCTGATGGCTTCAAGTTCTTCGGGCCTGCCTCCACCGACCATGTGTGTGGCCTCGCCGTTCCCATCAAACCAACGGCTGCTCCTGTGCCAGCTGGGTAGATTCTCTGGGTCTTCGTCATCATTCTTACAGCCACGTCGGCACCCACCCGCCTGTCGCCAGCTGGTCCCTGCCCACTTCATACACCGAGCATATTCGGGGCATCGACCGTTTCTTCTCTTCTTGTCTGTAGAGAACTCGACTAAGGTCTGGCGAGGGGAGAAGCGTCGTAGCGTGATGATAGAGTGCGCGCAGAAGTCAGGGATAGGCACTGGGAGATGAGTAAGGGCCAGAGCTGTGGTCTCCAGTGACTCGAGGGTGTAGAGCAGCTCCTCGGTTGAGGCTGTAAGGAATG
This sequence comes from Curvularia kusanoi, assembly GCA_011058905.1. Taxonomy (NCBI): domain Eukaryota; kingdom Fungi; phylum Ascomycota; class Dothideomycetes; order Pleosporales; family Pleosporaceae; genus Curvularia; species Curvularia kusanoi. The sequence goes on along the minus strand of SWKU01000014.1, from coordinate 678,443 downwards.
GCTGTTGTGGCTTAGAAAGTGTGATTGCGGACAGTGAAGATGCTTTTCGGCGAAGCATCCTCTTCTGCCCAGGCTCAAGCTCCTTCGTTGGGAAGTGCCCTTCTTCCACAACAGCGGCAACTGGCGTAATGGCTTTTGCAAAGGCATCATCTATCTCCTCGAGCGCACCGATTGCTGAGCCGTCTATCTCCCACTCCAGAACCTCTCGGCTGCAATCTGCCATGGCTGCATAGACAAGATCCTTGAGCTCCATGAGCAGCTCGAATATCATGCGCTGTGGCACTGGGCGCTGCTCGAAAAGTGTCTGTATAGCCGGGAGGAACTTTCGTGCTATCTCTCCGCCCGTATAGAGGTTCTTGCCATTCGAAAATGGTGCGTTGTCTGCCATTTGCAGCTCAACTTTGGACATTTGACGACTGATGCCTGCAGCGAGGTGGCGAATTTGGACGAGTGGATTGTGCGTGAGGGAAGCCTGCAATGTCGGCGAGAGTTCTAGACAGGTGTCAGCCCAATTATCCAGAAGCACACACTCGGTACGCCTCGTGCGCGAGAACGAGACGCTCACCTGTAAGGGGAACTTCGCCTGCAAGCATCACTAGAGCTTCAGCAAGCTCTTTCTCTTTTTCTCGCAACTCCTTTCTCTGCGCCTGCATGCTCCGCCATGGAACCACATAGCTGATACTCTTCCCACCAACATCCACGGCTTTGCCATCTTCAAGCTCCGATGTTGTTTCGACGATATTGGTCTTGCCGTACTTCTTGCCCTTGGATCCCCGTACATCATCCTGGTGGTATTGTAGTGTTAGGTAGAAATCGTTCTTATCGCGCGTATTCCGGAGGTTCTTCCAGACGCCTGTCGCTTGTAATCAGTGATTGTGTTGTGTACAAATGGCTTGTTTACTCACCAACAAGGGCTTTGGCAGAGAATATCTGCTGGGTAGGCATGTTGGGTTTCTGCTGTGTAAGGCCAGTTACATTGCAAGGGTGTGCGCCGATATTGACGCGTCGCGTTATCGAGACCGAGTCCGTGAGGCTTGAGCTTGGAGGTGGAGCTCTGGAGAGCCGTGCGCGCGCAAGAACTCAGAGTTCACCCTTGTTTACTTTAGCCGTCGCCAACAACAACGCATGGTCAATGCGCACCTCGACGTCACCTTGCAGCTGTGTGTTGGCTATAATGATAAGACTTGTTTTGTTCCATGCGTAGCTGAATGTGTATTGACCTTTTATACAAGATCTATGAATACGTTGTCATCTCTCATAAATACCGACCACGCCTCTCTGGGGCCCAATCGACCCAGGGTATGCTGATGCGCCAAACACCAAACCATGCATCGCTACAATGAAGCGAACAACAATCGAATCTAGAACCTCCACGTGGCTGTATGATGTGGCTTACATCAAGCCCTGCATGCCATTCGAGGCATATGCCATGGGCTTGATGTTGGGATGCGGTACAGCGTCGAACTGAGTGTACTTGAGCTTGTAATCCGGCCCAATCTTAATGAAGGCACCCTTGTTGCTCGTGCTGTCGCAGTAGTTGGGTGCAGAGAAGACAGTAATGCACCGCCCGTCATGCTCAACCTCGTAACCCTCCATGCGTACTTCGTGCGATCGAATGATAGCTTCGAGTCCATTACGTTCGCAGAAGCGCTTAGTGATGTCAGGTCCGAACTGCAGACCGACGCCACGCTTGCTAGGTCCGCGCCCAGGCGCAGTCTGAGGATCGGTCCAGAGCATCTCCATCATCAGGCCGGACTGGCCTGGCTGCCTCTGCTTGAAGCGATCGAGCTTCCTGACATCATCCAGTGTGATGTTGTCGTCGGAGAACAAGCCACCGTGGAGGACAAAGTACTTCTTGCCGATGAGGGTAGCGAGCGGTAGCAGAGAGAAGGACTCAGAGAACAGTTTGAAGATGCGCTCGGTGTACTTGGCTCTGCACTCGCCCTCGAAACCGTACATCCGGTTCATGTCGTCGGTCTCGTGGTTGCCGCGGTTGAGGAAGAACCTGTCGGGATACAGCCACTTGTACGCGTACAGGAGTAGAGCAATCTCGGTAGACCAGGATCCTCGGTCAACGAAATCACCGTTGAACAAGAACGAGTGCTTCTCTGAAGGTTTGCCAGCAAGCTTGAAGATGTTCATGAGATCGAAAAATTGTCCTATGCGCGGTCAGTATATGTGTAAGCAGAATATCCAGGCACCTTACCATGGGTGTCACCGCAGACAGTAATCTCATGGCCGTCCTGAACATCGTGCTCGATCATCGTCGGTTCCTTTCTGGAAATGTCCATGACCGCAAGAATGATCTTGTACGCATACTTCTTGGCAATCTTCTTGCCGTTCTTGAACCTCTCGATCATATCTTCGATGAATTCAAGTGTCATGCTGTTGCCCAACTCTTTGCCATCGTAACCGCTTTCAAGAATCATGTTTTCGACATCGAGTCCCTCGGCAACCGACGGCGCGTCCTCCACTTCAATGGCCTTCAGGAACGCGTCACGCTTGATGATCTTCTCGCACTCTATCATGCGCAGCTTCGCGGTCGCATCGGAAGGTGCCTTCTTAACAACAATCTTCCAGTCCCTCAGAGCATCGCGGTGCTTCAGGATGAGCGTATTGGCCGAGGCGCGGCGGTAGTAGGCTTTGACATTGTTAGGGTCAAGCTCGATAGCCTTGTCTGCGTCTTGGACTGCGAATCCGTATGCTTCGACCTTAAGGTTGGCCTGTGGAGGTGAGTGAAATGGTCGTGTGCAGCGATCAGGCTACATACCTGGGCGCGGTTGGTGTAGAACGAGGGCTCCTGGTCGTATGTCTCGATTGCTTTTGTGTAGAATTCAAGCGCAGTGGGCCAGTCATGCGCCTTGAAGGCAGCATTGCCCTTGTTCTTGAGCTCGATGGCTTCCTCTTTTGCGCCCATGGTGACTCTGAGCTCTGCACAGGAACGGTGGGGTACCCAAAAACTCGCGATAGTAACAGGCAGGAGCGCAGGTGGTGAAAGAGCTACTCGAGGAAGGCGCCTTCCAAAGTTCTTAAAAGAAGGACAACAGAAGTTTGTGAACTGCGAACGCCTCAACTTCGCGCAGCCTAACGACTTGTAAAGCACTTTCGCGTCCCCCGCCGTCTCGCCTCGCCTTGCCACTGGCGCATGAGCCAGCCTACGGCCCCAGCAACGACGTAGCTGCCCGCAAAGATGCCTCCCAGAAAGGGCCTCGCTACCACAAAGAAGGTCAACAAATACATCTACGTCAATTCAGACGGTGAAGAAGTTTCCCCTCCGGAATCCCCATTAGAGAAGACTGGATCTCTCAAACTTTCGAATCCTCTTAAGGCTAAGAGAACGCCTCCAAAACAGCCCTTCGTGGATAAGTGGCCGTTGGCCGATTCTGACAAGGGAGACGCCGATCTAGCAAACCTCCGCGGGATCCCAAAGCACTCTAATCCTCATCAGCCCTGCCAAGCTTCGCAGAGCGTCCACTCGGACCAGCTACAACAAAGCACTCTTGCTGAAAGTCTGTTCCCGCCAAAGGAAGACCAGCGCACTCCAGGACAGACCGCATCTGTCGACTTGAACAAGCTCGCCACTCCACACCACGCCGACTCGCGCAAAAGGGACTCATTTCTCGAGAGTCCTCCACGTCAACGCAACGCGCATCCCGATCGTCGCATTGCAGAGCCCACCCAGACTCCGCAGCGTCCGGCTCGCATCAGGAAACCGCGGTCCAGCCTTTCTACGCCCTCTCGTCAAAACTTGATTCCTTCGGGCGCTCCTATCGAGGAAGCATTCGCCAGCATGAGCACCAACATGATCCCTGGCGGCGCCTTCGTCCCACCCAACCAGCAGCAACGAAACCTGCGTGCCTGCATGGTCTGCTCCATCGTACGCACCGAGGCACAATTCAAGAATGGCGGATGCCCCAACTGCGAGGACTTCCTCGAACTCGCAAACAATTCCAACAACATCGAGGATTGCACGTCCTCGGTGTTCGAAGGCTGTATCACCGTTGCGGACACATCAAGAAGCTGGGTTGCCAGGTTCCAGCGCCTTGAAGGCTATGTTGCTGGCGTTTATGCTACACAAGTCGAGGGCATCCTCCCTGAGGAGATCGTGTCAGCAGTCGAGGCTGCCGGCATCCACTACATTCCTAGGGACGGCAGCGAGGATCAGATGCTCCCCAAGGACTAGGGATCCCGCCCATGGCCAGACCCTTGACAACAAAGGATAAGGGAGAAACGAATGTACATGGAGTTGTTATTTGCATCTTAGCTAAGGAGTTACGGTAACAGGAGCATACATGTATGCAGAGATTAGGGAAGATACCATACATGTGACAAGATCACTACTCAACATTGCGCCAACTAGACGATATCTTATGCAATCGCGCCCTTACACGTGATAGCAGGCCATACTCTTCAAGAAGTGATGTCCGCCCTGTTGTATGACAAGTACAGTACATCAAAATCAAACATCCATCTGTCGTTGTATCTGACCGAAGAGTAAAACGGCACGAAGCTATCCCTGTACTAGGACCCTCTCTTTCGTAACATTCTTTCTTTTGTCGCTCGCAACCACTTGCAAATTCCCGCACCGACTTCCCTTCTTGAAAAAGTATCTCCCAACATAACCATCCGCGCCCCAGAGTCTGAATGGATCCAAGAATCCAGCACCCACGCTCCTTTTCTGCGCTTCCTTCTGCTGCCTTACTTGCTCTAGCTCCGCGTCACTCATGTCCCAAAACTTCGTCTCCTTATCCTTTCCCTTGAACAAGCCCCAGAGATCCAATGGGTCGACGACAGTCACCGGCCATGGACGATCGTCGTCCCATCCAGGGCCCAGCCGTTCGGTGACGCCGTCTTTGGCGAGGAAGACACCGTGAGTAGGTGGAAGGCGTTTGCCTGGATGGAACGCGTTGAGGAGCGCGGAGTTGACGAACATGATCGCTGCCTCGAAGACCCAGAAGTACACTTCGTTCCTGTACATGCTAGACTCCCAGCCAAGAATATACTCAACTAGGCGGTAGATGCACCTCACAGTAACAATGAATGCAGAAGTGTACATGACATACAGCACAATCTTCAGCTCTTTCTTCAGTACACCCGCACTCAGCGCCCTTTTATGGAACAAAGCACATAACACACCAAACCCACCAAACAACGCCGCTTGCAGCGCTAACGAGGCAAGCACCAGATTCGCCCCGACATGGCGCTGCTTAGCAGTCATACTGCTATTCGCCATACGCCACGCCCCCTGCGCGATCAAGGCCTCGCACACAGCATCGAGGCCAAGGAACGTTGTGGCGACGCGACCTGGATGCAACGGTGCGAGCCACGGCATGTAGTACAGCAGCCGTGTGAGTATGAGGTAGTTGATCAGCGCGTAGATGGGTGGACCAGACATGATGAGGACTGTGGACGCAATGAGTAGTCGCAGCGAGGACGGGTTGTAGGCTCCTGCAAGGCGTGTTGCGAAGCCGCTGATCATGAGGAGGGCCGCCCAGGGGAGGAGAATGGTGGTGCGCCAGGATCTGTGCTTACTGGAAGGGTGTTAGAGGGAGGATTGGAGGGCTACAAGGAGAGGTTGGGGAGGTGGTGTCGGGACGTACATTGTTTGATACGCATGGAAGGTGCCTGAGATGGAGAAGAGTGTTATGAAGAGGACTGGTGCTGCTTTGTTGGGTGCGTAATACCATACGCTGCCCGGTGAGTAGTCTCCCATACCCATGCTGACGGGCTGTATTTGAAATATATGGGATTGATGTAGGCAGGAAAGAAATCACCATGTGATAAGAAACAAAGAAAGACCACATTGAAGTACGTAGACACGTTTTGAAGTATTGGAAACGCAGATATATAAGTATGGGCACCGCTAATGGCCAGTGTCAAGTTTAGCTAGCTGTGAGAATGCCTTGTGAAGGCTGTGTCGAAGCATTTCAGCAAAGATACAAGGATGGAGGCGAGGGTCGGAATCGTCGCTCGGACTGAAGTTCCGGACTGACAGCGTTCACTATGAATCTCCACGATTGGAGCAACACCATTAGAGCTCTTTCGTCGTTGCAACGAATGCGACGAATGCGATACGCTTATTTGCAGGAATAAGACAATGCCACGAATCAAGAGCATGGCTTAGACTGGAAGCTCGCATTCTGTATCCTGTGACAACCTAAGTGAATTCCATCCTGGCTGACCGGTTGCAGAAAAGGGTGAATACAAGCGAAACACTATACAAGCTGAACGTGATTGATCGAGTAGAAGCCTCAGGGTCCTGGCCGTAAGCGCAGGGGTTGGTGTCAATTGACTAAGCGAGCGCTAGAGCCGATCTGTCCTCGAGCCAGACGGCAACGTACACTCACCGCGGTACTAAACACGTGAGGGGTGCACAACATCGTCCTTAGCCCAATCATCCCGAAATACGATAATTTCATTGCGTCTGTTTCATGAGCGTGGCTGAAGATGTTGCGCCAGCCCTAGGTGGTTCAGAAGATGCCACTAGGCCACAGCAACGTGAACCTGCGGTGATGGATGGGCTGTCTAGCTCCAAGGTCACGGGTATGAACCCTTGATCCGATGCGGCCCCCGAACGCTGTGCTGACCAGCATAGTCGAGTACCATGATCCATCTGGTGTGTTTCCGTTGATTCAAGAGGACCTAGCTACCCGATTGCCGCTTCGCAATCTGCACTGGAAAGCACCGACAAGGCCCCTGAGATCTATCGACTCCTTGCATGTGGACCTTGTACCAAGCAACGAATCTGCGCAAGACGCAAGTGCTGAAAAAGAGCGACGACACCAGATACCTGGCCTTCGTAGGACTCCCTATCTTAAAGTCTACCTCCTGCGATGCGATGACTCGGAGACCTACAAAGGTACGGCACGCAAACAGCTTCGCGAATGGATCAAAGACCATACACCGCCAGCGCAGAGTAGTACAGCCAGCACTTCGGAGAATCACGATGCCTACGAATGGATGATAGTGCACGTTGTCTTACCCGATACCCCTGCTGCGAGTCAGCCGCGTGGATCGGGGAGCGCAACAACCGGCGAGAAAGAGAAGGGCGGCGCGACCTCAGTCTTTAAAAGGACGTCGACAACAATCCTTGAGAAGATTCGCGCGGACTTCAACATCGCTTCCAAGTCGGCACCTGATCGAGTTGCGCAAGTACGACTGAAGAAGGAACGCGTACCTCCTCAAATGTTGCCGGCTGCAGGGGCCGCGACTCCATCTTCCGCTCCTGAGACTCCGCAGGAACATGAGGGTGCCTGGACAGATGTCATCACTAAGTTCAAGACGTTGATTTTGTCGTCATTTGATCTCCGTGTCAGCCAGTATGAAGAAGATATCCGTAAGAACGATGCTCAGCGCTCCCTGCCTGGCTGGAACTTCAACACCTTCTTCGTCTTGAAGGAGGGCCTCGCCCGGGGTTTCGAGAGCGCAGGTCTTGTCGACGATGCCTTGCTTGGGTACGATGAGCTGTCTATTGGCCTCGACACAGTCCTCCGGGATCAAGCCAATGACGGGAGCACACTGCAAATGCTCAGTTACTCTGAGGATCTTTACCAGCAAGCGGTCAAGATATCCGAGCAATCCAAGGATAACGATACTGCAAGTGACAATCATCTACAATTCCATGACGACAAGCCAATCGACGCCCAGAAGAAGGACTATCGAGGGCTTATCTTAGCTAACAACATTTCCATATTCGAGTTCAGAGTATATATCTTCGCTCGCCAAATGTCCATTCTTCTCCGGATGGGTAACTCGCAATCCGCTCGTGCAGATCTGGCGAACAAGATCCAGCCCCGGCCGAATGCGAGTGTCTCACAGAAGTCGATGGACGACAGCCATCTTGGCACAAGATCTAGCGGGCAAGCCGCCGATTCTGAGGATCTGCTGTCGCTTGCTGAGTTGTGTACACGAGCACTCAACTTTGTAACATTCGCAGGCCGACTACTGCGAGAGGACCTGCTAAATGGGTAAGTTTTGCCAATGTGATTAATATGCATGCATCGCTGACGATTGGGCAGCGCAAAAGCTCATGAGGCAACTCTTCCAGAGCAACTTGTAGATAACCTTGTGCGATCATGGACCTTCTCGGCACTCGATCAAGTGCTGCGCGAGACTTCGACATCCTCTCTACCATTCACTAAGTCTGCCAAGGACACTGTCACCAGCTCGCCTGGGAAAAGCCGCTCTTTCAGTGGTCGCGGCAAAGAGCAGAAGATGAGCGTCCCCGAACCAAAGACCATGATACACCCAGCTCGTTCCTCGTCTCGCTCAGGTTCCACTGACCCACCATATCTTCAGCCAACTGCAAGCGGTCAGGTAGTGTATGAGCACGGGCAGTATCAGGATCGGCCAGCTCCCGGCAAAGCGAACGTCATCAACCAGGCAAAGAATGGATTGATGGATCTAGCTGGGCAGAGAGCACAATTGATAGGCATTCAGCGAAGACTCCTTGAGCATGTTGGTAAAACGTTGGGGTGGGCAGTAGGTTGGACTGCATTACTCCCGTCTTTGAACCAAAGCGAAGATTTCACCGAAGTCAGCCTCGACGAGGAGGATGAGGAAGATGAGGAGACGGTCAAGGTCAACACTTCCAGCGAAGACGTCGAGAAGCACATTCATGCTACCTCCGGTATCTCTGCAACTGGGCTTGTCAACGCTGTTGCATCCCTCGACCACTTTCGGCAGTTCTACGAGACGTTGAGCGACCAGATATTCCAGCACTACCGCGCTGCAGGCCAAATCAAGGCTGCAGAGAGTATCACAGGTGACCTGGCGGCCCTTCGATATGAGCTGGGCGACTTCAGAGCCGCAGCTATTTATTTTGGAAGCATGGCAGGCATCACGAATAAGGGCTCGCCAGATGCGAGCCTGTCGTTGTTTGCGCAAAGTAGATGGAACACTGTCGTGGCTACCATGTTGAAGATGTACGCTCGGTGTCTGAAGAAGCTAAACCGCAAGGACGAGTACGTCCGGACGCTCCTCGATCTGCTGGCAAGATCATCTGCAAGCCGAATTTCTTTCAGCAGTGCGTCAAAGCGTTCAAGTGACGATATCGTCTCGAGCATGCCGTCAGACTGGCTCAACGATGACAAGATTGACACCAATGGTGTGCTCAACGAACTGGTGAACTATTCGCAGCAGCTTCCATATGATGTGTCAGTTCAGATGGCCGATTACTTCACCGACATTGCTGTCGAGCCGTACCTCCGCCACTACGAAGACAAAGACGGATTCCAGCTCCGTCTCCAGTTCAGACATGTTCTCGAAGATGAGGTTGAGATTCGAGCAGCGAAAATCAGACTGATCTCTACCACCTCGACAACTGCTAAAGATATCTGGCTGGAGACACCGCAGGCAATGACCATCAAGAAGGGCCTCACTCGCGTGTGGCTTGCATGTAATGTGAGTCAAGTGATTCCTCAAAATTTACTTCGCTGCTAATACGCCACAGGTCAATACCACCGGCCCGTACACAGTCGACAAGATCGTCCTCGAAGCAAAACGCATTGCCTTCGTGCATGAGCCAGTCACCAAGACTGAGACGCCGACTCCTCTTGGAATCATCGCCTCCGCTTCAGTGACCTCTTTGAAGGCCGCAAAGAAGGCCCGTGTACAATGCTTTCCCCGTCCTGAAGCCCTGGATGCACGGGTCTATCTGTCACACTTTATACACATTGATAAATTAAGGCACATCGAAATCACCTGCACCACCGGCGCAAACAACATCGACCGTGCAGAGATTCGTCTGAAGTCTGCTTCCGCCGGGCTACGTCTGAGAACCGCTGATGCGACTGTGGAATCGGAGGCCGGGGCCATCGAAGATAATACGAAGGCAGGTGTAATCTCGATTAGCGAACTGCCTGCTGGCTCCAGCATCACAGTGAAGATCCCTTACGATATGGAGACAATTCTTCAAGACCTTGCAGTAAAGACTGAGATCGACTACCACACAGCAAACGGCCAGTTCCAGTACTTCTCATCCTTCACCATTCCAGTGGAGCTCCCACTGGATGTCAACGTACACGATCATTTCAAGCAAAAGTCATTGTTCTCGAAGTTCAACATCAAGACTGCGAACCAAGTACCGCTGGAGCTGCTTGATGTGGAACTCGAAGGATCAGAAGAATTTGATGTCCACGCACCGCGCAAGTCGACGCATCCTCAACACGTCTTCCCCAAACAGCCGGTCGCAGTCACATACAAGATCGTCAAGAAGCCTCGCAGTGGCGACAACGCCGCGGGAGACCAGGCATCCAAGGCGGGCAGTCTAGCGCTCGCGGTCGAGTATCGCTGTCTGAACGAAGATGTGCTTGATCGCTTGACAGCATACTTCTCGGCTGCTATGCAGGACAGCCCAGTCGCGCGCGCCAGCCGATTGTTGCTCGCAGCCTTCGTCAGCCGCACAGAGCAGAAGGTCATACCGTATCAGTACGAGAAGATTGCTCTGCTAGACAAAGTCGACCTGGGAATTTACGAGGATGCGGATTGGTCAGAGTGTCTGGACAGTCTACCGCAGCCGGTACGCGATGAGACGCGGTCATGGCTGCAGACCTGGCTTACGGTAATATCCTTCGCAATACCCCCCATCAAGGGCAGATCACTAACAATATGTCACAGTCCAATAAGACAGTCCACCTCCCCAAGCCAAGCACATCCTCAAGTCCCGCATCACCCTTTTCTGTCCCTCCTTCTCCGCACCCATCCCGCCGGATGGTCATCACAGTCTCCATCCCACAAACCCATATTCTGCACACGGCCTCTCTTACCCTTCCCTCTCTCACCTCAACCCCAACCTCCACCACCCCGATCGCTACGATCGGCCACCCCCTCCCCGCGACCCTCCGCATTACGCACACCCGCCACTGGGCCTCGCCAACCTCGCTCCTCTCCGCCGCTAACATCCCTACTCCAACCTCTCCCATCGACTTCACCTACACCCTCGACGCACCCGCCGATCAGTGGCTCATCGCTGGCCAACGGCGAGCCCTCTTCTCCTCCGTCGAAGACGAAGTCAAGGAGTTCGAGATCATGCTAATCCCGCTCAAAGCAGGGACAGCGTTGTTGCCAAGCGTGGATATCAGGGCGCGGATTAAGCCGAAGGAGAAGGAAGAGGGTAAAACAAGTACCGGTGTCGTTGGAGGGGGCCAGGAGGAGGAGGTACTGGTGTGTGAGACGGATTGTTTGAGTTACGGGGAGGCGGTCGTAGTGGTGCCGGATGTCAGGAGTAGTACTGTTGGGATTGGAGAGATGGGAGGGGCGATGGGGCGGGCGGGGAGTGTGGTTTGGTTGGAGGGTATTGGGCAGTAGTGACATGAGTTGAATATGGTGATATGGATGATGGCGAGAGAGTGTAGGTTGTGATATATATACATAAAGTGTATCGAATGGATTTTTTTTAGAGAATGTCTTTAGCTATGTGGTGTAGTGAAGCCATTGCCAACTTTGCTCAAGTCGATATAATATATGTCAAATCCTCGTAAGAATCTACACAATAATTTATCAACAACGACACTACAAAAGCAACCCACCAAAACACCAAACACCCCTCACGCATCGATCCCAAAGCTTCCATTAAGCACCTCTCCATCTTCCACCTGCAATCCCCACCACCTCAACCCCAAAAACCCCGAGTCTCACTCTAATCCCCTTTCTCCCTCAATCACCCTCCCCCTCCTCCTCCCTCTCCTCTCCATCTGACACCCACCACCCGCCACCTGCCACCTGCCATCTGAGACCTGTCACCCGTCACCCGTCACTCAGCCCTCCAGCACCACCTCCCACAACCACCTTCCCATCCCACCATACCCACCCACTCCTCCCTTCCCAGCACGCACGCATTCAAACGCGGCTACAACGCCCGCTGCACGCCGACCAAAACGGTCCAGCACTGCATCGAGCTGCGCGATCCTGCGCTCTGCTCCGCTCCATTACACGCATCCAGCATCCAGCATCCCAGCATCCCAGCATCTCAGCATACCAACCCGCCACTCCCGCCCACACTGTACCGTCCTGCACCGCCCTTGCATGGCCAACCCACGCAGCGCTTCCGAAACCGTCGTGTCGAACGTCAGCTCGCCCGCAGACGGGGGAACGTCAGGATGAAGCGGGTATTATGCGCGGGGGCCGGTATGGAAAGCCGCGAGATCGAGTATGCAACCCGCTGTCTCACTCGCTTTCTCACTCGTCCTCACAGAAACAGCTGCACAGCTGGACAGCAAGACAGCTGGACATGGGCATTCGATTGCCCACTTCACCTCGCGGGGCATTTGTTTCCCGGAGCCTTTACATGTTGGGGGGGCTTGATGAAGATCTGCTGTCAACAACAAACAGCGCGGTTGCGCCTCCCCCACCTGCTGTGACACGTAGTGTCTCGGCTGCTTCGGGTGGGTGGACTGAGCCTATGTAGCTGCTTTCGCTCTTGCCCTGCGTTGTTCTGTTCTACTGTACTCTACTCGACCGCGAACGACAGCTGAAACGTGTTACAAGCTCGCCTGGGTCTGAGATTAATGGCGCATTCCACGGCGCGGTCAGCGGGGCGGGACGCCGCGCACACGTGAGCGGGCGGGCAGGCAGGCGGGCGTGTGGAATGGGAGATGGGATAAAACGGGATGAGGGGACTGGTGGGGTGGGAGTGGGATGGTGATGCGGCGACACAGGATGGGACACGTGTGGTATGTGGATCTTTAGGGAAGAGGGAGAGGTTGAGAAGCTGTTTTAGAAAGCTGGTTTTTCTATTCTCGGATGTTTAGTATAATGCCCACCCCGACTTTCCAATGGCTGTGACTGGTGTTGAAACATGCGGTGCCTTGCTTGCTCTGATGATTCGAAGTGCTCGCCAATGTGGACGTGTTCGTGTTCGAGTTTGATGGTTCTACGAGAGGGCTGGGAGGTCGCTCAACGATGTGATCACGGGATACGTTGACTTAGACTCCTCTGACAATGGTGCGTTGCCAGGGCGATCGACTACAACGGCGTATACGCCCGCTGCGGTTGCAGCTTCGGCCTCTGCGAGAAGTGTCAGCCACAAGCTTTTGAGTTTGACGGTATCTTGAAGTGCGGGGTCGGCAATCAAACGTTGTTATGGTCCAAGAGCGAGGCTTGGCCGATGTTTCGGATTGAGATTGTGCTCAGGCAAGGGATGCTGGTGAAGCTGCACTGTGCTCCCAAAAAGAGGGCAATGTGGGGGGTAAGGCTATGAGGATCGACCGGTTGATGTTGCGGTCTCAGATTGATTGATGAAGACCCTGATGTCAACGTACCTTTCACGTTATCTGTGAAGAAAGTGACTTTCTTCACATCTACGCCCATTTCGTGGCAGATCTTCTCATACGAGGCCTTCTCTAGCTTCGGGCCTGCATTCACAGTGTCGTAATGCGCCGAGAAGAGCGGTTTTACGTCTTTGGTTGTAGCGCCATCCTTCACGTATGAGAAGAACTGCAGCTGAGCTTGGACGCTACCAGAGGAGAATATAGCAAGTGTACGTCCCGAAGCTTTCCAAGTGGTGAGCGTGGGAATAACATCAGCGAAGAGCGGGGTCTTCAAGTCACCCTCCGCAAAGCCGGTCTTCCAGAGTTGGCCTGTGTAGTGTCAGTCTGGTCGGTAGGTTTACATGGTTTGCTAGGCCTCCTGTGATCTCATGGTGGAGATTGCTTTCTCGATTGGACCCAGGACGCGTCAAATTAGGCATTGGAATAGCAATTGATGCAATTGCACATGGCCAGGCCCTTCTGTTAATGGTGGAAATCGCCAGCTGACGACAGACGAGCTTCCTCACGGTCCGCTGCGAATGGTATGTTCGCCGCTACGATGATGTTATCCGTTGTAATACCGGACCGAATGAGCAGCTGGCGATCCCACCATCAAGTTAGGGCAGAGCGGCACTACGCTTGGAAGGCCTCCATCGCGGCGGACGACAGCAGTGAAATTGCAGACACGTTGCACGAAACACAATTGTAGCGTCTATCACCTACCTTGGAGCTGCTTCAGGTACACAGCCTTGACATCTCGTCGTGTCAGATCCTCCACATGAGCAAGGAGAGAATCGGCATCCTGCTTAGTCTCCGCTGGGAACCCCGCAATGAGGTTTTGGAAGTCCGAATCGGCCCATGAGTCGCGTGCTAGTCTCCTGAGGCGATCAAGGGCATACGGATACTGCGGCTATCGTGAGCTGCGAGTAACAAAAAGGGGAGCTCCACCCCAATAACGTGCGTCGCGTGACAGATGACGGAAATGTGCAAGATCTCCAAAGATGGCAGGTTCAGGATAAGGGAAAGCAGCCAGACCACGCGTAGAAATTCGAGTGGCTTGGAAACTGCCGAACATCGCCAGTGGAATGGAAGCGCGAACCGCTAGGATCTCGACTGGTCTTGGTGTAGATGATCTTCACCAAGCGTTCCAAACGCGGGGTCGGAGTGCCCTCGAGACGACAAAGAAATGGGTGGAAATGACAGACGGACAATGAGACGCTTACCATAACATCCTTGACAAAGGAAATGCTTGAAATGGTACCCTCTGTGATAGAGTGGTCAGATTAGCCTAGTTCTGGATAGGGTCGCGAGCGCTCGGTGCAGTCGATGGCAGTGCCACCTGTGGCGTGAGCCAAGTCTGGGGAAGCAGTAACAGCCGAGCCATAACAGCGAAACAGCGTGAGCGTCGATTTCGTGTAACCAAGGGCTCGCTGGCCAGACCACGCCAGCAAGTCTGTATGCACGCCAGAGGCTGGACGGCTTGTCCGGGAGGCTGGTTGCAGTCGACACGAGAGACTCGAGAACAGCTGCGCGTACTCACCAATGTCAAGCAGCACGACTTCAGATGCCGCCCAGCGTGCAGTATCGAGTGACACGGCAGACATGTTTCTGTTGCGACGTTGAGTGTCGAGCGGTGAAAGGCGATGAGGCGTGGTGTTGTGAAGGATGAAGCCTTCGTTGATGCTGTGTGCCTGGCAAGAACGCTGGTTGGTGCACCTGCCTGAGACACGTTATGTCAAAATCGAGCGGTGTATGGGACGAGATTGGTGGTGTACGGCAATTCAATAGATATTGAGCGAATCAGGCGTAGTGTCCTATACATGTGTTGATATGTATAGGAAAATTTTCACGAACGGGAGTCAGATGCACGCTACAGATGTCACACGAACTGGTAGACAACAGGTACCAGTGCACGATCTCACTTTCTGTTGTCTTCCTTGCTTCAATCACACGATGCGATAGATTTTGATAGCATTGCGTACTCACCGACAGAATGATGGCACGATGGTGAGGCTGGCATCATGTGTTGTCATAACAGAATGAGCTGTCTGTCGAGTACCCTGCTGCATCACATGTACTGCCCAGTTTCTATACATCAACAGAAGGTAAACATAGGCCCACGAGATGTATACCCACTTGCCGTGGGATCAGGGCCCGCTTTGAAGCATAATCACGTATGTCCATAGGCGCAGGAGCTGGAAATAGGAGGACGAGGGTGTGCTGTCTGTGGGGGATGCTGCTGTCGCTCCACACCGCCATGAAGGACTTCAGGAACAGGTACAGAGGGGTGGGTCACGGCAATTATGGCCGCATGCAACCTGCAGTAGCGGTGCAGCAGCGGTGCAGCAGCCTGCGGACAAGGTGGCAAATCGTGTGCTGCGGTTGTGGTCTGCTGCAGCCTACTGCAAGCCTACGAAGACAGTGCAGCGCGAAGCTTACGTCCCGGAGGCTGGACAAAGAGAGCGAGCCATGGTACTGGTCAAGAAGTCCGGCTTCGGAAAACAAACAGCAGAATACGGCAGGTCAGAGTGAAAAGGCGTGCGATTGACTGCGAGGCTGCGTACACCGACTTCCGTTTCATGTCAGTTGACAATGTAAGGAGTAGCCAGTGTGCAGAGGACACGATAGAGGAAGCGCCTGTCCCGCCGAAGCGCGAGCGCGAGCATAGGCTTGAGCTTCCCCAGAGACCAAATGTCCGTAGCCGCGATGGAACTCTGAGGGAACACATGCGCGCACCAAAGCAACGCTCGGAGCGCTAAGAATGCAGTGGTGAATGGGACACTTGTCATGCTCAATTGGGGCGCGGATAGCAATGCATAGCAAGAGCTTCCCCTGAGTCGCGCGTGCACCTAATTCATTATAGGGACGGCTGCATGCAGCGCGTCCTGATAACTAGGTCGCGATTGATCAATGGGAGCCGCCCAGCAGCCTTGCTGGAGTGGCCAGTATCGCAACAGATAAGGCGTTGATAACGGGTTCCAGAGTTGCAGTAGCAGGAGCAGCGCTGCTCGTGGAGGGTGTCTCGGGGGCCGATCAGGCCCAATGAGAGGACAGGTGGCATGTCGTGCTCGCACGACAGCATCGATCATGAGAGGTCGTCAGCCGGCGCCTGCTCTGCCCATTCGCCAGGCCGGGCCCGGGATGCAGGCGGCTAGACTCGTCGTGAGGTGTTGGCACACGCACAGCAGCACACAGCGACGGCCTTGTGAAGCAGGGAGGCTGTTTCAGCGGCGTCATAACTCTGGCAGCCTCGTCATGAGCAGCGGGGCCCGCTCGAAACAAGGGCGATTTGGTGATTGCTCGCCATTTCCGAGGCAGGTCGGGGCCCCGATCCTGTCATTGTCACTTGGCCTGGGTCTGACGTGCTGTCCACGGGTCCCATCCCAAGCAAGAAGTGACGGAGGGCGTTGACGACCAGACCTGGCCTCAACTCAAGGCTCACGGAATCTGAGCGAAAGCCGTCGAAGGGCCCGCGGCGCAGCCACTGAGGTCGCCGCCAGCAGCCAGCTCGCAGCTGCAGCCAGAAAGGAAAGTTGGCAGCGCCCCCGGCCAGTCTGCGTGAACCCTGATGGCCGGCTGGCAGCGAATGAGCTACCGCCGATCCGGGCTGGCGCTGCCTTTTGCCAATGCGCTGTGCATCACGCAGCACATTGCCACTATACCGCTCTCATTTAGCGGCAGGCTAAACTGGGCCTGGCTCGCAGGCCCATGCCGTTGTGGGTGACACCGCCATCCTGAGTCCGAGGGCCTGCCCTTATATCGGCGGATACCCTGCCTCGATTCAGCTCCCCTTTACCCAGCACCACCATGTTAATCGTACCTATGCCGTCCTGAGACACCATCAACCCACCGTACTCTGCTCGTCGTTGCCCGCAAGCTACAGCTCTGCCACACCAACCTCTCTGCATCGCACCCTCCTCGCCCCCGGCCGTTGCTGCCTCCCGAACGCCGCATTCCACTCGTTCCTTCCGCAACCGCTGCACAGCTGCACGACACGACAACAACTCGCAAGAGCCCGTCCTCAGGCGACAGCCCTGGTCACTCCGTCCATCCTACAACCACGCCAATCTAGCCGACCATCTACGTCGCCGCCGCCGGTCCTTGATTTGATGTGACTGAGAGAGCTCACTGTCTGGCGATCTCCCGATACGTTCCCGACAGCCACGCCCTCGACTGCGCTGCTCTGCACTGCTCTGCTCTACCACACCTCACATCCTCTCAACACCGCGCTGCACCACGGTCCCGCAGTCCAGACCAGACTCTCGACCCTCTGTCAACACCGAGGCTTGTCTGCAGCGACAGTACCCGCTCAGCAGCTCTCCACATTCAACCCCGAGACCGCTGCTGCTAGTTTCCGAGTCCGTGCACCTGACTCACTGCCAATCGCGTCATCAGACATAGCTACCTACTGTCTGCCTTCGACCGGCCCCCACGTATAACGACTCTCCTCCTCTTTACGCAGCGACTTCGTCCTCACCTTCCGTTCTCGCTCCCTCGGACCCTACTCGTCCGCTAGCTCCATTCCGCCCGCCAGCCTGTTGACTCAGGCCATCCATACCACCAATTAATACCGCCAGATGCGCATTACAATCTCTTAACACTTTCCTTGTTTGTTCCCGTCGACGGACTCTCTGTGCATACCATCGACTACTCGCGTTGCTTCCGACTGCTTCGAGCGAAGACTACATTATCATATTACCGGCGGATCTTATCCATCTCATCTCACACCGGATCGACCGAAGCACGACACATTTATTTATATCTCTTACGAGGTCTTCCCGTCAAAACAAAAGTTCGATAGAGCATCGTCTTTGGGTTAGCGGTTGTTGACCCAACAAAAACTTCCTTTATCTGGGGCTGTTTCATCTCTTCACGTGGCGGCTTTAACCGTCACCCTCACCTGCTGCGACTAGCTTCGAGTACTCCTTCGAGTTTCTCCTGCTTCGCTCTCTGTACCTTATCACATCCTTCCTCATGGAGTGCATGCGTGATCAGCTGCAGGCAGGTGTTGTACTACACGGCCGTTACGAAACTGTTTCTGCCTTGAACCATGGCTCCTTTGGCATGGTCTTCCAGGCTAAGGACCTGACCACCGGTGATCTTGTTGCCATCAAATGTGTCACCAAGCCTTCTGCTGCTGTGAACTGCCCGTCGGCCTTTGCTGTTGACGAACGCTCGGAAGAGCTCGGTGTCCACCTTCGCCTTGGTGACCACCCCAATGTTGTCAACATGCTTCAGTCTTTCGAGACCGAGAACCACATCTACCTTGTGTTGGAGTACTGCTCCAATGGCGACCTTTACGAGGCCATTCGCTTCGACAAGGGTCCTTTGGAGACTGAGCATGTCCGCGACTTCATGATGCAGCTTGTTGGTGCTGTGGAGTTCATTCACTCCAAGGGCATCTATCACCGCGACATCAAGCCTGAGAACATCTTCCTCACCCACGATGGCTCGATGAAGCTGGGCGACTTTGGTCTTGCTACTTCTGACGCCTGGTCTTGGGAGATTGCTGTTGGCAGCGACCGCTACATGGCTCCCGAGCAATACGATCCCACCAACGCCGGCTACTCCACTGCGAAGGCCGATATTTGGGCCATTGGTATCTGCATGCTCAACGTGCTGTTCCAGCGAAACCCCTTCGCTGTCCCAGCGTCTTCGGACCCTCTCTACGCTGACTTCCTCCGCGACCGTCAGAGCCTCTTCGACGTGTTCCCCAACATGTCGCAGGATACTTTTGAGGTTATCAGGCACTGCTTGGCCATTGATCCGGAAAAACGTGATCTCTCTGCCGTCAAGGCCGCTCTTGCCCGCGCCGTCAGCTTCACCACTGATGACGAGGCTCTCGATGAGTTCTGCACCGAGGAGCGCGAGCCGTTCGCCGTTGGCGCCAACCGTGAACCACTCCGCACTCCCTCTATCAGCACTCCTTCGCTTGATAAGAGCGGCTCTTTCCCTTGGGCAAAGGCTCTGGCTATGTCACCGCCGCAGCAATTCCGTCAGCTCTCTGTCATCCCAGACACTGAGATCTACTCCGACGATCTGTTCCCGGCTTCCGACTACGCTGTGAAGCCCGAGCACGCGTCTGCCGTATCTTTTGTGGACTCTGGTTTGGGCTTATCTTTCCAATCGACTGACGTCACTGAGCGCAGCGAACGCGAGCCAATCAGCTTCACGCGCTCTAAGCCTATGCCTATCTCTGGCTCCCTCCCCGCCAAGCCCTTCAACAGCATGTCTTCTGTCTTTGGCAAGAAGCGTGATGTCTTCTCCAAGAGCTGGAGCGACTTGTGGGAGGAGGAAGATGACGACGCGCAGTTCATGGCTGAGCTTGAGAACAACTTCCACAGCTTCAAGGCCGAGAAACCAGCGAAGCAGGTTGTCTCTGAGGCTGGCTCTGGTGTCTCCACTCCTCGCGGTGGCTTGTCGGAGGTCAAGAACCCTGCCACTGTTCACAACAGTAGGGGTCGCTCACCGACAAAGCGCCGTGATGCCGACCACGTCAGCGAGACTACCGGCTTCATCTTCGAGGAGCACCAGACACCAGCGTCCAACAAGAAGACTTCTGGCACGGACAAGTGGGC
This sequence comes from Curvularia kusanoi, assembly GCA_011058905.1. NCBI lineage: Eukaryota > Fungi > Ascomycota > Dothideomycetes > Pleosporales > Pleosporaceae > Curvularia > Curvularia kusanoi. Next base: position 658,618 of record SWKU01000014.1, on the reverse strand, counting down.
TGCCCTTGGTGATCGCCGTCGCGGTCAACCTTCGCCGATCAAGGAGTCCATGCCCGTGACTCCTTCCAAGCCCATGAGATCGCCCAAGCAAGGCCAGCCAACCCCCAACTCTGCCCGGAAGCGGAGCCGGACTGGCACCTGGCGAAAGCCGATCAACTGGGGTCCCAGTCAGCATGAGAACATTCCCAAGGTTCCCATTGTAGACAACAAGTACAAGAGCATGGAATGGCGCCATTACAACAGTCCACCTCTTATCGTGGACGACGACATTGGCGACCTTGAGTGGGTGTGGTAGGCAATTGCCGCCACTTGTAGTCTTGACTTTCATCATCCCTTTTCTTTTTTGCTTTTAAAATACGTTGGAAAACAAGATTATCGTCCTAGGAACCTTCAACCCTCCACCTGAGCCACCCATTACAACAACAACAATACCCCGGCCAGTTTGTAACTCTGTAGATACCATTTTCTCTCTACTCCTGTACTCCTCTCTTCATCGACACCACACTCATCATCATATCCTCTCGACCTCATCTCGTCGCTTGGTATCTTTCCTTTGTTACTTGGGTGCTTGTACTTCTTTGGCATCAGCAGGTGGATGACACAGACTGCACTGAATCGAAATTGGTCAGACTGTATGACACGGAGCGTTTTAGCATGGCATTGGAAAGGCGTTTTGTTTTTGTTACCGCTTCACTTCTATAGGGATGTTTAGTTAGTCAAGACTCGTATCCGTCGGAGATCTCGCACACCTTTGGGCGTGCCTCAGATCCGGGATTTACCCACTCAAAACTTGTCTTCTGCTACAGCGTGATGTCCTCTTGAGTACTTGGACTGATACAACAGGAAGGTGCGACCTTCGGCTGAGGGCTGGCACTTGTGCACTCCACGCTACGTGCTGCCCTGCCGACCTCCTGGCGGCTGTCGCTATGGACCACTCAACATTGTTATCAGAAAGATAGTCGCTGCTTGTGACGCTTCAGGAAGGTCGTTTAGGCCGCCGTAAGATGACGACGCACGCCAGCAATCGGTTTGTATGCCGAACGCCGATCGGAGTGAGTGAGCGTTGAGAATATAAGGTGATGTCTTTGCTGACCGGTGTAGAGTGACAGTTGCATCTATGTTGACAGCATTGACAGTTGTCTTTAAACTCTTGTCTAATCTTCCAAGTTGTGAGGAATATCACAGGGAGCTGGTCACGCAAGTACAAACGTGCGATAGAATCCGATGCGGCCAGGGAAGAACAGATCGACATCACACTACTCCATTACAACACAACTCAGCAGGAAGGAGGGATTCCCCACTCAGCATCCTCCGTACCCACCTACCTACTGCTTGACCCCCCCTTCTACGGCATACTTTCGGATCAGTGACACGCAATGACGCGCCAGATCCTGCCCGTCCCCAATCCCGTCCCTTCTTACTGGCTCAGCGATCCCTCGCACCTTGCGGAGCTGCGAAGTACGCCGGACTTGCCGGGGGAAAGCGATATTGCGGTTGTGGGTGCGGGGATGGCGGGGGTGTTGAGTGCATATCACATGCTTTGTGCGTTGGATAAGGAGGACGAGGCTGGAAGTAGTGGTGGAGAAGGTGGGGTGGGAGGTGTAAGGCAAAGCGAAGAAGGGGGGAAGAGACCGAAAGTCGTACTCCTTGATGCGAGGAGGCTGTGCGAGGGCGCCACGGGGAGGAACGGCGGGCATGTGAAAGTGCAGGTGCGCACGCTGCTGGACCTAGCCGGATCGGAGAACAACGGTGATACTAGTGGAAGTGATAATGGCAATGGTGGAGATGCAGGAGAAAAGCGCACAGCCCTCCAAACCTACGTCTCGCGCGTTATCTCCTCCCTTAAACACATTGTTGATACCGAGTCCCTGGACTGCGAGTTCGAGCTGCGGCGCAGCTTCGACGTCTTCACCGACACTGCGGATGCAGAAGACGTTTTTTGCCGCTTCGAGGCAGCGAGGAAGAGAGGCGAGCCGTGGACAAGGAATGTCACATGGTATGGGGCTGAGACTGCGGAGAGGGTGACGAGTGTGCGTGGTGCGAAGGGGGCGTTTAGTGTGCCTGCTGCGAGTTTCTGGCCGTATAAGTTTGTGGCTGGGTTATTGGGGGTTATGGTAGAGAGATGGGGGAATGGGGTGGAGGGAAGGGGGAAGGGGTGGTTGAATGTGCAGATGTGTGTGCCTGTACTTTCTCTGTCTTCTTTTTCTTCCACCACCACCACCACCTCCACCGCCTCCTCCTCCTCCTCCTCCTCCTCCTCCTCTTCCCCTCCCAACACACAACCCCACCCACACACCCTGCACACCCCGCACGGCACCCTAACAACCACCAAACTCCTCCTCGCCACAAACGCCTACACCGCCGGCCTCCTCCCCAAAATCTTCACCAACCACATCCTCCCCGTCCGCGGCATGGCCTCGCACCACACCCCCGCTTCCTCCTCCCCGCTCCCCACAATCCCGCACCTCAGCAACACCTACAACCTAAACTTCGGGCCGGACAAGGGCGTCGACTACCTCAACCCACGGCCCGACGGCTCCATCGTCGTCGGCGGCGGCGCATGGCTGTTCAGAAGCGACACTGAGAGCTGGGAGAATAACTGGGACGACGCTACTCTCTTCCCGCCGCGTGTTACTGGGTACTGGAAAGGCGAAGACGAAAGCGGAGCCAAAGACGACGGGGTCGGCAAGGGGAAGGGGTATATGCAGCGTAACTTTCTCGGCTGGGAGGACAGCGACAGTCGGAACGACAGTGTGTGGACGGGGATTATGGGCAAGACGAGGGATGGCATGCCGTTTGTGGGTGAGGTTCCCGGGATGGAGGGGACGTGGGTGCTTGCCGGGTTTAATGGGGGCGGGATGGCGCTGATTGCGGTTGCGGCGAAAGCGGTGGGTGGGATGGTGGTTAAGGGGGTGGGGTTTGGGGATGTTTGGGAGGAGGAGGGGGTGTTGCTGGGGATGAGGTGTTGTGAGGAGAGGTTGGGGAGGGTGTAGGGGGTGGTAGTGAGTGAAGGGACAGGGGGAAGATGGGGGTTGTGGGTGGCAGTTGTGATTTCTTGAATACGTTTGACATCAGAGGCTATTTTATTCGATGTGAGCATTTTGGCAGTACCGCAACATAATCATAGAATTATCTTCAAGCAGGAGCGAGATGTATGGATGATGAGCAGATGAATCTCGCGACACAGGAACAAAAGTCTTCGATGAAAATGCAATTGTAGAGCCCAAAGGCTCTGATTTTAGGGGATCTAGTAATAACCCAACATACGTGTCGTTACAACGACAACTACAGAGGCCGCCAAAACACCCACATATGTGCTGCCTAGTCATACCAACCACCACGCCGTCGTCTCGTCAGCACATCAAATATCGTCCAAATCCTCGTCTTCGTGCTTCTTCCCATTCGCATTCAGCCTGTCCATCCTAACATCGTCGCGCGATGAGCGGGTGGCATTGGTATCGAGCCCGCTCTGCGCCATAGCCCTCCTGCCAGACTCGCTGGTCTCGAGGAACTCGCGAAGGCGCTCTTTGCCGATATCGAGCGCCTGCGCGGACGCTGCGTTGGCCATACGCGCCATGGGTCCCCACAGGTTGAGCGTGTAGGTGACGTAGGCGCCGATGGCAGCGAGGATAAGGAAGATGAAGTAAATGGGGTTGCGCAGAACTGGAGGAATGTTAGTTCAGTTTTCGTTGTTTCTGAGGGTGAAGGTTTAGGACTTACCGGTTACTATCTCGTTCCAGCCCAGCGCAAGCAAGAGCCCGTAAAAGTACAGAGGCACCTGCGTCATACCGCCAATGGCACTGCGCTTGGCTTCTACGTAGACGCCGTCGGCGGTCTTCTTGAAGCGCACGAGCAAATCGGACTGCTTGGTGTCGGAGAGTACTATCATCTCGTCATCCAGAGTCTTGCCCTCGTCGTCATCTAGACCACCAATGGGCGTCAGATCGTCCTCGTCGGCGGGAGAGACTGATGCTGGCGCATCGCCAATCCATGCGTCTAATGGAGGCGGCGATGATGTTTTCGAGAGCTTGAAGCGAGCCAGCAGTGGAATGAGCGTGATTGTCGACTCGCGAGCCTTTGTGTAAACGCCCTCAATGTCATCGGTAGGTCGCCATATCCTCGGGACGCCATGCTCGTCGTAGCGGAACTTGTCCTCAAAGTTCTCCCTTAACTTGAGCAGGATATTGCCCTCCATGACTTCCTCGTCGATCTTGGCACGGAGAACACCCCACGACTTGCGCCGCAGCCTCCACAGGCCAACCTCGACTTCGTCAGGACTAGCGTCAAAGCTTTGTGCGCGCTCTGTGAAGCGCTTCTCGGCGCTCGAGACGGTCTCTGTGAAGATGGTCCATACACGATCCCACAGATCCTTTTCACTTGCCGGCTTCTCACCGTGCTCAGGGGCTCCGGAACCACCTCTCCCAGATCCGAGCTTGTTGAACTCCAGCCCGATCGACTCGTCCAAGCGGCTTCGGACCCAGCGCTCGATCCGTGTGGCCAAACGCCTCATTTCCTCCTTGCGTAAACGGCCAGATACCTCGTCCAGCTCTTTCTGGTACAGCGCGAGCTGATGTGTAGCGTCACTCCAAGATGCGCCCTCGATGGCGATCGACTTTGCGTCCTCTGCGAACTTTGTAAGAGCCTTCTTCTTTTCCGAGTCCACAATCTGTGCAAAGTCGTACGAGCCCCCCTTCTTCTGGCCAAGCTTTACTGCCGTGCTGACAGCATTGCTGAACTCATCAATGCCAGATTTGTGTGCAGCACTGATCTGCTTCTGGCTGAGTGCCTTCAACCGTGTGTCGACCTTGCCCTCTAGCTCGGCCAACTTCCTCTTGTATACGCCTTTGTGGTAGCGGCTTGCGTTCGTGTCGAAGTCCCTAAAGACGAGTGCCCTCGCGGCGTTCATAATAGGTCCCAGGTCTGGAATGATCGAGGGCTGTCCAATTCTGGCGTCCTCGGCCTGCTTGTCCTCAAGTGGCGTGATCTTCTCATCGAAAACGACGAGGACTTCTCTTGCAATCTCATCGCACCTGAACTGTGCAAGCAACTCCTGTTGTGTTGGCAAATCAAGATCCTTGTTGTGCACGATCTGATCCCAGATGCCTTCGGCGTATGCGGGGAATCCGTCTGCGGGGATGCGGCGGTGGTACTGAGGAAGGAAGATGGGCAGGTCTGCCTCGTCAAGAAGACCGCTAGTCTTGGGGTCGTTGTATCCCTCCCGGAAACGAAGGCTCAGCTTGTTGACTGCCTCGTCGAACTTCTCCGGCTGCAGAATCTTGTGGGGCAATGCTACGAAGGCAAAGTCGAAGTAGTCCTCGATGCGCGAGTTCTCGAGGCCGGCGGGTTTCGAGATGGCTGACCATAATTTGGTAAGGTCTTGGATGAGCGTGTTCTGGAGGTTCTTGAGCGGTGTTGTGCCGAGGTGATCGCGGATGACGAAAAACAAGAGCGACTTGGGGATGGTCCTGTAATCTGTCAGTAAGACCCCGGTGTCGAGAAACAATGTACGCACTTGCTGTCCTTGACAAACAGCTGCAGATTGACCTCGAAGACAGTCTTCAGCAGACCCATGTTCGCGCCCTGGTACAGTCCAACCTGGTGCTCCCAGATGTTGACAATGAGGACCTCGCTCGTCGCAAGCGCAAAGAGGGCACTCTTGCGCTCAAAGTCTTGGTCCTCTCCTCGCTCGCGACCGTCTGTGCCCTCCACATCCATGACCAAGATGTTCTCTGCCATTCCCGAGCCGCCCGCCTCGCGCTTGTTCTTGCTCATCCAGATTCCCTTCGTTGTCTGGCGGCGCTCCTGCTCGGACATGACGCCGAACTGTGTGCCAAAGAGGTGGTTGAGAAGGGTCGATTTGCCCGTGGACTGCGAACCGAACACCGCAATAAGGTGGTAGTTGAAGCCTGCTGGAATAACATGTTCGATGTTGAGGTATTTGGCGACATTCGAGCTGTGTTGCGCCGACAGGTTAGCTGGCTGATGTCTCGCGCGGGAAGACCCTGAGGTGGTACACACTTGAAGACCTTGTCCTCGTCAATAACCTGAACGCCATGTTCGTACGCCTCCTTGCTGGCATCCTCGCCAACATTCGCGAAATGCGCGTTCATCATCATGCCGGGAGCGGTGGGGTGTCGAACATTGCCCGGCCGGGTCCCGTTGACCTTCAGAGTATCAGACGCCATGCTCGATTGGCGCAGCCGCGGACAACTGCACGTGTCCGGGAAGAATAACTTGATGGTAAGGAGAAAGGTGGCCGTTGATGTCACAGGGCAAGGGGATGTTAAGGGCGCTGGCCGATGATTCGCTGCTAGGATGCTCGCTTAGGCGTACAGGGCTACACTCTCCGTTCATATGACGGCCTAGAGCATCACTGGACTTGCGCAACTGTTTGCAGCATGCGAGTCAAAGCGGGGGCCGGTTGCCGCGTGCGACTGCTGTGAAGGGCCCTTACGCTGCGCCCACACCAGCAGGCAAGAGTGTCGCTGCAGCAAGCCTGCGCGTGTGCTTCGAGGAAGGCGCGTCCTCTTGACCGTTGCCAAGGAAACAGTGCAGTCGTTCTTTGTCTGTGTAAATAACTGTGGTAGCCAGTATTGATACATTCATGTCAGACGCGATATTTACATATTATTTCATCTATCATTCAATCATACGTATACATCACAATAATCCTACACATCCAGCCCGCTACCGCCGCCACGTCTCTTCTTGCTTTGTTCCCGGTGGAAGGTACCCTGAACCCATTTCGGCTCTCTTGAAACCACCGTCATCGTCCCTCTTGTCGTCTCTTGCGACTGGGTAGGCGCCCGTACCAGCGGACATAGTGGCCGGGCTTGCAGTGAATGTTGGCCTCGACTTGACATCCGTAGCCAGAGGCAGCAGTGTTCCTTGACTCTTGGATTGCAGAGCCCGGGCGCGTTTGTCTGCCTTGGCTGCATTCGACGTCCTATCATACAGATACAGGCCGACGAATGTCAGTACCAGTCCAAACCTCTGTGTGTTGGTCAACGGCTTCTTAAACCAAACGACGGCAAAGACGATGACGAAAACACGCTTGATCAAGCTGGCAACGGAGTACGTGACGGGCGACACCATGGACAGCAGGATGAATGCGACGATGTTCTGGCCAAAGTGGAACGTTCCGTTGAATAGAAACTCGAGAAGGAGTCGACCATGGTCGAAAGCCCCTGGCTTTTCAGATAGCTCAATCGAAGCGTCGTGTAGAAAGTCTCCAAGTAAGGTAAAGCCCTCCGACCAGAGCCAGATAGGGACGGTGAACAAAAAGGCCAACCCTGAGGAGTAACAGAGCAGATTCAGCTTGTCGGGCTTCGTGAACTTGGTTGGCGGCAGTCCCTCTTTTTCAGCAGATGCTGCATCATTGAAGATCTGCTTGGACACAATGTTTTGCGTAACAAAGACAATGGCACTGGCAAAGGCCATCACAAGACCAAGGAAGTTGGCATTGAAGTCGGCCGAACAGGCCAGAATGACACCGAGAGTAAGTGGTATCAGGGACAAGTATGTAGCGGTGGAGTAGGTGATACCGAAGAAGAATCGGTAGGCAAATACCGTCATGAGGGGAGACAGCCCTTTGATGGTATGCACCAACGACACGGGAATCCTGGAGGTCGCATCTGCGCTCAGAATATGACCGCCAATCATAAAGCCGGTAAGGGGCAGTGTCGCAACGATAATCTCCTTGTGTGGCCGGCGGATGCCATACTTCAAAAATGGCATCGACTGTTTCATGCGCGGGAATCGCTTTGCCATGGCGCCTAGTATTATACACCACCCCGAGACGAAAGCGAATTGGACGAGCGTCAGGGTGATAGGCTTTGGTAACGCGGTAAGGATAGTCTTGGAAGACATGTTCGTGAAGATAGAGGTCATGTACCAGACACCACAAAGCGCCTTCGGCCGTCAGTATGCGTGCTTGCTGCCAGGGGACTGTCTTGACGTACGATGAGCGTTGGCGAGAGCGGCGCCTTCAGCGCGTCTGCTATCTCATGCGCATTCTGGCTGACGCTGCCTTTCCGTGTCCTTATTGTCTGGAAGGCCTCGCTGAGACTCTTCTGTCGGCCGTGTCTATTCGAAGTACCCGTGTTCGAGTGGCTTGCGAAGCCCACTTTCACGTCTCTGCGGGGTTGCCACCTGTCTGAAGGGATCGCGTAGCCATTCGTGTGCGCAGCAGGGCTGGGGCTGGGAGCGCGCGACGAAGTCAGGCCAAAGGGCTCTTCTTCATGTGTCGGAAGCAGATCCGGCTCGAAGGCAGGGAACTTGAAAGTGGCGTGCGGCCCAGCATCCCGAGCGTCTGTGGTGGACATTGATGCTGAGGTGGAGGAGTCGTGATCTCGTAAATTCTATGATTAGGCCATGGGTGCGGCTGGCGGTCTCGTATCGAATTGTTCGTTGGCGCACTCCTTGCAAGATCCTGAGTGGTATGCTTGTACAACAAAGCCCCGGCGCAGGTGCTTAGCGATTTGCCAGGTGTCGTAGAGCTTGCGCAAAAAGGGTTCTGGTGTTGAGTACAAGTCCCGCTAGACGCATCATATACGACGCGTCCGAATGCAGCTCCGATCTACTAGCAGGGGTACCAGGGTTCGTTCACCCCATGCTGCCCAGCCACTGGCTTTGATAACATCTATACCATTGCAGGAATCGACACATACTGAAGTCGATGTTGTCGCGGTTCGCCAGTATCATCTTGCTGTGTTGAATTGAGGCGCTTTCACGATGCGTGTACCCTCACATTGTCTGTCTCCGGTGTTGTTGTTGCTCTTGCGGCTCTGCCCATCATGTCATTGCTCCACCTCGCCCCCACTCGAGCACAAGCCGCTGTTCTCCTTCAACAGCAAGTGGGAAGTACTGGGTCCGTTCCAGATAGGCACACGAGGTACGCAGCGGTCGATGTAGAATGATTCTGCATCTAACAGCTGCACAGAGGCGACATGGGGCGCAGATCCCCTTGAATTCGAAGGTGGATTCAGAAGTCTTGAATATGACCCCAAAGCATCTTTCCGGAGTTCTTTACCTACCGATGGTGCTGCACGGTGGAATGTCACTTCTGCAAAGACATTTGACAGCACACACTCGGTAAACTCGTCCCTAAGCATTGGCTACTCAAATGTTGATTGGGACTTCCTCAAGTCCATCTACGGATGGGCTGCAGTCCAGTACCAAGCTTGGGCTCGAGGGGAGCTGATAGTCGGTGGCAACGAGACTCAAGCTGTGATTCTACATACTGATGCCATTCTGGAATTCTGGGTCAACAACACACATTACTTTGGTGGCGACTTCTACAGCTACCGCAATGCGCCTCCTGTGTTGCACCTGGATCCAGGACGCCACCGCATCGACCTGCGATTAGCGCGAGATGTCAGAGCGTTCGGAGGCATCCTCGAGCCGACTATTGACGTCGTTGTAGGCGTTGAAAAAGTTTCAGGCAGTCTGGATCTAGCAAAGCCTGGCATCTTGATGTCAGATGTGATTGATGGATACCTCGCGACACCGCAGGGCTCGATTTCCCTTCGAAATAGCGGTACTCGGGACATCGAGATTACCGGGATTCATCCTGCGAACGTCAGCACCAATTTCAGCACCGTTTTTCCTCTATTGAGGTTAAGTACGGGAGACCAAATGCTAGTAGCACGAGATGCTGAGGGTATTATGTCTGCAGAGTCGATGCATGATACTGCTGATAAAAGCAATGTCAGAATCGCTGCAGGTCAGACCCGATCCGTTGCTTTCAATATCACGCTGTCCCCAAAGAACGCTTCATCTATAGCTTACAACGTCACCTACGAGATCGTCGGTACCGGCAAGACTTCGAGTCTGGAAGTCACCCAGACCCTCAACCACGTATCCACTTACCATCCCCATAAGATTACGTACCTACATCCGGGCGGAACAGTCTCATATGCTATGCTTCGACCTCCGGCCAAGAATGCCACCTGCAAGCACAAGCAAAACAAGTTGCCAGTCTTACTGGCTCTTCACGGAGCTGGACTGGAAGCCGACGATCCCATGGTGACCGAAGCATTAGACCCCGTCTCTGATTTATGTGCATGGGTAGTCTTTGCCACAGGTGTGACGCCCTGGTCTGGAGACGATTGGCACAACTGGGGGTTTGCCGATGTCGAGGCTGCCATTGACGCTATACCATCATGGATATCTTCCAGCAGATGGTTAGGACCAGGAGTTGACACCAATCGGTGGATTGTATCCGGACACTCCAATGGCGGTCAAGGTACATGGTACACAACGACACATCGACCGGACAAGGTCCTTGCCGCGATACCCGTATCAGGCTATTCAAGCATTCAAAAGTATGTGCCGTACGAGCTGTGGCAGCCCGCTGATCCGAGACGCACATCTGTAATAAGTGCAGCTCTGAACAGCTATCGACATGAGATGCTCATGGACAACATTCGCGGCATTCCGATCCAGGTGCAACATGGTGAAATAGACGATAATGTGCCTGCATATCACTCTCGATTGCTGGCTCTGCAGTTGCAGTTTGCGGGTACTAATGCAAGCTACAACGAAGTGCCGAATCAGAACCATTGGTGGGATGATATTATGACCACTCCAGAACTGATCGAATTCTATCACAAGCAAGTAAGTAACATGGAGAAGTTACCCCGCGAACTGGAAGAGTTTGATATCGTCGTCGGCGATCCGGGTGACATGGGAAGCAAGGGTGGAGTGAAAGTCACGCAGCTCGAAGATCCTGGGAACTACGGCCGAGTGCACGTACGGGGCAGAACAGTCAAGACGTCAAACGTCCTGAGCATTGAGTTTGGCCCTCCATTTTGGAAAGACACCGTTGTGATCGATGGGCAAACACTAGATTTCACAGCTGCCACAAACAAAGAACGACTCAGTGTACATCTATCCCGGAATGTTTGGATTGTGCAGGACACAACAACATTGGAAGAATCCCATGGAAGACACGGTCGCCAGCTGGGCTCCATGACAGCTATACTGCGCACTCACGGTCCGGTTACCATCCACCATCCAGACTCCGCCAATGCTTCTCATCTTGCCCTCCAGGTATCCCGTAACCTCCAGCAATACTTCCGCGCCAACTCTATGCTCTTGGCTGGTAATGCTAAGACCAGGTCCGACAGCACCACCGGCAACGTAATTCGCCTTGCTATCGGCGCTGCTGCATCAAGTACGACAGCGGACTTCCCCATTAAGGTTTCTTCTTCAGGAGTCTCTATACGTGACTACCGCGGGCGCGAGCAAAGCTATAGTGAAGCGCGCGGCGCGGCGTGGCTGCAACCGCTTGACAGTGAACGGCTCGAGCTGGTGCTTTGGGGAGCTGACGATGAAGGTCTAGGTCAAGCTGCACGACTCATCCCCATGCTGACAGGCGTGGGCCAACCAGACTTCGTCGTATTGAGTGAAAAGGCAAAGTGGAAGGGCTTAGATGGTGTGCTCGCTCTTGGGTTCTTTGATTCGGAATGGCAGGTCACCCCGTCTAGTTTCGTATCTTGATACCCCACCGCCTAGCCTCGCTCAGACTCACGTTCACCATCTGAAGCGACTTCAGACCTTTGATCGCAATAACGCAATACCTACCCCGCTGTTTATTGGCTCACGATGAATTTCACCCTGGCATGTGATTGCAACTTCTTCCCTCCTGCCTGCCCCTCTCAGCCGCCTAACTTTCTTCCACGCACTCCAACCTCTTCCTTCCCATTACACCACCCTACTGCAGTGTCACTGCCCACTGCACCAACACTCCTTCGTCGTTTCCATTGCGTTCCACCTACTAGCTGCTAATCTAGTCACATCTGCTGCGTTGTCCCTCCAATCCTCCATCTACTTGGCCATATACGTCGCCAACGGAGTATCACCGAGCAGCTGTGTCTCGCATATTATCTTCGCATCTGCTCAGCCACGTCGAGTACACGCATCTCTCGAATCTCTTTGATCTACGTGCACCTCGCCGCCAGCAACCATGGCCTTCAACATAACTTCAGACGGATCCCCAACACCCCGCAAGGGCGCTTCCCGGTTCAACTTGCCTTCCGGCGACCTCAAAGTCGACACTTCACCAGAGGTACTGAACAATGTCAACAATAGCAGCCAGAGCTACTCTCCATTCCACCTTCAACCATCATTCGGCTTGTCGTTGACATCCAGCCTGCAGGGTCAGAAGCGACCACTTGGCATGGCTTCCATGGCAAATGTCAGCATGCCTTTCATGGTTTGTTATCCACAGTTATATGGTTCACTACCTATAAAGATCAAGCTGACCGATGCAAATAACCAGGGTGATCCCACTATGGATTCTCTTCGACAGCGTCTCAACGAGCAGACCTCGCCCGAGCACCCGTACAAAGCCTCGACCAGCGCTTCCATGCCAATCACGCCAGTGACCGATGGTCATAATGATACGCCACCCTTGATGACGGCCTCCGATCCCTCCATTGTGATCAGTGCGTTTGAGTTGCTGAAGATCAAGGACGAGTTGCAGGCAGCCAAAGACGAGATTGTCCGCATGAACCAAGAGTCCCACAGTCGCCAAGTTGCCAGGTCCACTATGGAGCATCTTAGCCAGGGCTCTGAAGCCGACTATGGCTGTATCGGAGAGGTGACTGAACAGACTCTTGCACAGCTTCAGAACAACTTCAACGCGTCGACTCGTGCGAACGATGGATGGGCAAATGAGATGAGTCGTCCGTCTTACGCTGCAAACAACTTTGGCTCCCAGTTCTTGGGTCAAGCCCAAACTCAAGGTAGGACTGTTTCCCATCCCATTCTTTCCAATCAGCCCACTGTGAGACGCGGCAACACCTACCTCAATGAGCCTACCCATTTCCCTCTCGATCAAGGATTCCGCGGCAGCGGCTTGAGCAATGGCATCGGCAGTTTCCTGGGGGGTGGCGGTGCTGCCATTAACGCTAGCTATAACAACAGCGTCACTAACCCTCCGAACCGCCCTGCCTCTGCCTTCGAGCCGAACTTCAATTCGTATGCAACGGCCTCCATGCAGCAATCGACAAACTTCCCCACTCCAATCGGAACAATGAACGGTAGCAAACTATCCCCAGTTGCTGACGAGTTCGATGCATGCAACGGCATGGGTCCATCACCATGGAACTCCCAAGTAGGCTTGCCTTCCGTGTTCAAAGTGGCGCTTGCTAACGTGTGTGCAGACCTTGGGAGACAATAACGGCCCTCAGTATATGCCACCTATGGAGCCTATGAACTACCGTCGACTGCTGGATCGCAACATGAGCTGCAATTGGAAGTACATCGTGGACAAGATCATCTGCAACAACGATCAGCAGGCGTCGATCTTCCTCCAACAGAAGGTCAAGGGTAGTACGCCTGAGCAGAAGTACGAGATAATCGAAGCCATCCTTGCTCAAGCCTACACCTTGATGGTCAATCGGTTCGGTAACTTTCTAATTCAACGCTGCTTCGAGCACGGCACGCCTGATCAGATTGTTGCCATTGCGCAAGCCATTCGAGGTAACACACTCGCTCTCAGCATGGATGCCTTTGGCTGTCATGTCGTCCAGAAAGCCTTCGATTATGTCCCTGAGGAATACAAGGCTACCATGGTTCACGAGCTGCTACGCCGCATCCCGGAGACTGTCATCCACCGCTATGCTTGCCATGTGTGGCAGAAGCTGTTCGAGCTGCGCTGGAGCGACTCCCCGCCTCAGATCATGCGCTACGTCAACGAGGCTCTTCGAGGCATGTGGCACGAGGTTGCCCTCGGCGAGACGGGAAGCTTGGTCGTCCAGAACATCTTCGAGAACTGCCTTGAGGAAGATAAGGTCTGCGAAGATATGCTTTCCAGCCAGTGTTGAGTGTCGCTAACCTGTACCAGCGCCCCTGCATCAACGAAGTTCTCGCTAGCATCGATGTCATCGCTCATGGCCAGTTCGGTAATTGGTGCATCCAGCACATCTGTGAGCACGGTGCCCCTGCTGATCGTAGTCGTGCCATCGACCACATCCTTCGATTCGCGACTGAGTACAGCATGGATCAATATGCCTCCAAGGTTATCGAGAAGTGCCTGAAGATTGGTGACACCGACTTCCTGGACAGGTACCTGGAGCGCGTGTGCGAAGGTCGTCCCGATCGTCCTCGCATGCCTCTAATTGACAGTGAGTGGGCATGTTAGAGGTTTTGGTGTTTTGATGCTGACCAAGCCACAGTTGCCGGCGACCAGTTCGGAAACTATCTCATCCAGTATATTCTCACGAGCAGCAGCCCTCAGCACCGCGAGATTGTGGGAAGCCACATCCGCAAGCACATGGTTTCTCTCCGCGGTTCCAAGTACGGCTCGCGTGTCGCCATGCTCTGCTGCAACCACAATAGCGCCACACGTCCCGGAGTTCCTGCTGGGGTGCTTCCTCGCTACGGCAGCTCCATCCCTCGCACCGCCACATTCCCAGGTACCTTCCGCTAAGCGCCATCTCTAGTGGATATGTCTAGCCCAGAGTAAGTACAAAGCACTCTTTCCTCTTGCGATCTCATCAAAGAGTTGTTCCCAAATTCCCAAAATACACTTCATGTCCACAAAAGTTGTCTAAACAATTGGGACTGTTCTCGGGCGGATGAATATCGCTTCTCGAGATAGGCCTACACGTTCGATATGTGCTTTCTTGTTTATGTTAGCATCTTCTTCCTGGGTGGTTGGCACATGGTGGGACAGTGAGCGGGACCATGTCAATACTGGAGCTGGAATACGTCAATACTGAGCTGGACTATGTCGATACTGGAGCTGGATCACTGCGCATGTCTACCACCACACCATGTACTATTAGTAAAAAAGAGCATGGCTACATCAGTATGTACTGTTTGTTAGCAGCCTCTAATCAAAATATGTTTGCGTAAATTATGCAGTGCAGTGTGACTGAACTGAAGTGATGTCGACAAGACATGAGTGTCGATGGCGTTTGTACCGCTGTCAGGTGTGGGTGGTTTGCGAACCCGAACTCACAGCGAGATTCGGGGATCGGTGGCAATTCGGGGACGTTCGGAAGCAAGCATGTAAGAAGCATTCACACGACGAGAACTTTACGGAGGGAATTGAACACGTTGGCACCAAAAAAATAGAATCAATTGGCAAAGCAGAAGAGTCTGAGAAAGCATGCAGAGGTTTCAGCAAAACAGCGGTCATGCCCGAAATATGGCGATGAGCTTTGTTTGCTGTGGCTTGTATTGTTGGCCCATACACAATAGCAAGAAGCGGCGCACTGCGGCCAGGCCAGCGGCAGCGCTAAAAGATGCCGCAACGGCGGCGCGATGGGGAAACTCGCATGATGATTCAAATCTAGTCAGCAAAAAAGTTGTTCCTAAAAACAATCGTGTCGTGTGTCTCGTGAAAGCGCAAATTATCTCGGCTTGTTCGGCGCTGGGGCACAGGGCGCAGGGCTGAGTGGTTGAGGTGGTTGGTTGGTACGTGGGTGCGTGGGCGATGGGGACCTCGCTTTGCTGGTCTCGCTTTGCTTGGGGACCTCGCTTTGCTCGGTGGATGATGCGGAGTTCATGAGGTCACGGAGTGTAATGCATGATTGATTTAATGAGTGGCCCGGAGGCTGGCTGCACATGAGAAGGGGGAATTTGCTTGCTGAAAGGTTAGGAATTTGTATGGGATATTGCGGCATTGTGGGAGTTACTCCTAGGGCGATGCAGGAAAGGATCTGGGATGCACATGCACGCGATCAGGATGCGGTGGTTCGATGCTGCAGTGGTGTGTGTGTAAGACTTGGGTCGCGCCTGGTAGCAGGCGGGCCCTAGTTAACGGGGGTCTGCCGAAAGGTGCAGGACAGGCGCGCTAAAGATGCCGGAGAGTCGGCGACGTCACCATGGTGTCGTTTTCGATGAGGGCTGGCCCAGGTGCATCGCATCATGTTTTTATAAGCGTTGCGTGCCCTCCCCACTGTCTGGTTTCATTGATCATAACATCGTTTAGACCTTTTTTCACGCGCTTCTCACCTTCGACACGGTTTCCTACCTGAGAAAGATTGTTACCTGCTCCTGAAGAGCTTATCTCCTTTACGAGGATAGACGGATTTGCAGCGCCTGGTTTTCTGAGGTCATACGTAGCAAGGAAGCTCGGGTGATTGTACAAGATGAAGGTTCTTACGCCAGAGCAGGAGCAGGCGCATTACAAGTAAGAGGGTCTCGAGAATTAGAGCTCTGGAGAAGCTGCTAATGTCGTTCGCAGCGCGTCGGTGAGGGGAGGAGTAATTGGTGGTGTCATTGGCACAGCAGTCGGTACCGCGGCTGTCATCGGCGCGAGCAAACGATACCCATCCTTCAGGGCGCTCACGCTGCCCTTCCGCGCGTTCCTCGTCACATCCACAGGAACATTCGTTGGTAAGTAGTTCGGGGGGGGGGGGGG